>AYEL01082043.1:0-27579 GCA_000484575.1 Olivierus martensii | reverse complement strand
TTTTTGTAACAACGGACCAACATCTGGTCCACAACCTGTCTGTGTGTCATCGCGAGCCCTTTAAATTTAGTGTTTGTTTATAATGTACCCCAGCAGGAACGGCCTGCGTTCCGATACGGGGTAGATCTTCAGTCACTTCTGAGTACCGGCTGAGGAGGGCCGTAGAAGGCCGAAAGCGTTTCCGGAAAGACTGCCCTATTATTAGTATATGTAGTTTATATATATCTAATAATAAACTTGTGTTTGTCCTGCTTCAAGAGCTTGGTGTTATTTACTACACTGATAAATACTGAAAGTCAACAAGTAAAATGTTTTTGCTGCAACAGATTCAGCCATATTGTGAAAAACTGTCCAGAAGTTCAGAACAACCAAAGTGGAACCCATATAGCTAAGAAGATAGCCCAGAGAGTATTATGTACTATAAACGACATAACCAGCAAGTTCAGAACAACCAAAGTGGAACCCATATAGCTAAGAAGATAGCCCAGAGAGTATTATGGGCTTGCTGGTTATGTCGTTTGCGACATAACCAGCGAGCTGAAGATATGGTATTTGAATAGTGGTGCGACCGATCATATGACATCCTATCGCGAAAAGCTAACGAAATTCAAGAAAATAACATCAAACATCAGAGTAACAAATAAAGATGAAATAGAAGTCGAAGGTATTGGATATGTAAACATTGAACTATCTAAAGAAAATGGAGGACTAAATGCTTCCTTAGATAATATTGTAGGGGTCGGCAAACCTCCCTCTATGTGTCGTCTTTAAGACGAAGAATGTGGTGACGCTGTTGAAATAACAGGATGTAATTGATATCGTTATTGTCTTTATTCGTGGTAATAAATTTAAGATAGTTTATTCAGATGTCTTTGTAAAGTCCAAGACTCGACATCTGAGCTGTTTGGAACTATCTAGAAATGATGTAAGACAACCCCTGCCTGGGAAAGGTGAGGAAGAGGTTACAGGAATAATATAGCGAGGACGACGCAAGTCGACGCTTTTTGGTTCTGTGTGTCACCTTGCTCGTCTGTTACTTCCAGCTCTGTGTGCTAATAAATTCTCCGCTTCTCCGATTTATTTCCTACATAGTTTACTTCTTCAGGAGTATAATTCTTCGTTGCCGAATAGGCTTTAGAGTAAGAAATTCGGTAACTGCATCACCTGTACTGTGTGTGTGTTTCCCAGAGACTAAAGACTGTTCGTGTAAAATTTCGTCATCTCCGAAAGTCATCGAAATTGAAGTCCTTGTATATTCAGGTATCTATCTCTCATTGTCGGTTCATAACGTTTGTAAATAGAAATCTCTCTTATGTTTTTTTTTTAAATAACAATAAAGAAGCTGTTGAATTTAATTTCAATGTTGTTCTCCATTTTTCGCTGAGACGCCTCTGACAGTCATCCTTACTCGCGCGTCTAACCTGAACTGCTCGTAGGTTGCAAGACCTGTTGTTTTCCGCATTTCCATTTCCTTCCGCCCGGAATTCCACAATATTTTATATGCAGCAAATTTAGACAGAAATCTCTTCTCAATCGGCAGAATTGAAGAAAAGGGATTGAAGATCGACTTTAAAGATTGTAAAGCAAAAGTAATAGAGAAAAATGGCAAATCTTATTAACAGCAGTGCACAACGGAAGATTATATGCTGTAGAAGAACGCAATCCTAAAGCAAAGTTTATGAAAAGAATTGATGAATTCCTTTGGCATCAACAAATCGGCCATCTACATTACAATGCGGTAAGAAAACTAATAGGAAATGATAACTAAAGATCAAAGATCAAACACATGATTTAAAATCGAACACATGGATCAAAGATCAACTGAAGAACAAGAAAAATGTTCTACTGGCACACTGGGAAAGACAAGATGGAAAAGTTTCCCAATAAACAGAGCTTCAAAGAGCTAAGAAACCACTCAAATCAATACTCTCCCTATTCCAATTTGAAATGGTTCATCTCCCTAATCAGGAGATTAACCATTTCAAATTATGGCACCATAGCTTTGATTCAAATAATTTGTTGAAAATTAATATAGACTTTGTCCGCCAGGGGAAGTTTGACTGAGTTGATTTACGCTAAGAAACCACTTGAATTAATCCATTTGGATGTTCTAGAAAAGATTGAACCAACATCAAAAGGAGGTTCAAACTACTTTGTAACTTTCATTGATGACTATACTTGATATACAGCTGTATATCCAATAAAGATGAAAAATCAAGTTCTCAGCAAATTTGACAAATGCAGACGTATGGCTGAAAATTTTCACAAAACAAAAAATAAATATTGAGAAGTGACAATGGTGGCGAATATGGAATTAAAAAATTTAACAATTATTTGTTAAAACATGGAATCAGGAGACAATTGACAATACCTGGGACACCATAACAAAATGGAATCACTGAAAGAATTAATCAAATGTTATTGGACATGGCAGATGCCTTCTGATTGAATCAGGACTAACTAGAACACTTTGGGCTGATGCAGTTGTTACAGCAAGTTATATTAGAAACAAATGCTCTTCAAATGCCATTAATGGAAAATCATCAGAAATGCTGTGGTCTGGAAGAAAACCTACTTTAAACCACCTCAAAGTCTATAGTACATCTATAGACTCTGAGGTGGTTTAAAGCAGGTTTTCTTGCTTCACGCATGGAGTGCGATAGATAACAGACAAAAACGAATTAAGCTTCATCCAAAGGCAACCGAATGCATATTTGTCAGCTATACAGAAGGAATCAAAGTCTATAAATTATGAGATAGAAAGAGAGACTATTTTTTTGTTAGCTGATATGTAATTTTTGATGAAGATTCATTTCCGTGTACAAACAGATCAAGTACAAATAGATGAGCAAAGAATCAGTGATGAAATGATCATCTATGAAGAGAATGACAAGTCAGATCACATACAAAAGGAGAGTCAGGAAGCTGAAAGTGAGGGGGAGTTAAATCAAAATTTATTTTCATTACAAAGTGAAAGCATTAGATCAAATGCCAATCAACCTCCCACTCAATTGCACAGTGTTGAGCCGATATTGAGACATTCAGAATGATTCTCACTGAAGCCTCTACAGCAAACAAGATGTCACATATGTAATGCTGTCAAGCATCAAGATGTTGAACCAGATCCAATTATTATAGAAGCACTATCAGCACCCAATGCAGATGAATGGAAAGACGCTATGGAAGAAGAGTTAGAAAATTTAAGACGAAACAATACTTGGACTATCGTACCATGACCCAAGGAAAGACGAATCATGAAATGTAAATGGATATTCAAAAGAAAATTTGACAAAGATGGAAATCTAGAGAGATATAAAGCAAGACTTGTGGCAGGTGGTTTCACACAGGTAGAAGAGATCATTTAAAAAGAAACCATCTCACCAGTTGTTAAAACAAAATCCATCAGAATCTTATTAGCACTAGCAGTGGAGCAAGATTGGAACATACATAAACTCGACATTACTGCAGCTTATCTAAATGGAATATTAAAAGAAACTATTTACATGGGAAAACTGTCCATGCAGGTAGAAACTAATGAAGAACAAGAAGCATGTTTGCTAAAGAAAAGCATTTATGGACTTCACCAATCTGAAAGACAATGGAATTTACGTCTTGACAAATTTTTGAAGTCAACCGGACTTAAGAGGTCAAAGGCAGATCCATGTATTTATTATGATAAAAGACAAGAATTCATTGTAGGAGTATATATTGATGACCTACTCATTCTATCCAAAGTGAAGTGACCATTGAAGCATTTAAAAATAAGATTGTTACAGTATTCGAAGTAAAAGATATAGGAAAATTAAATTACATTTTATCTATGAAAGCTGAAAGACATGAAGATGGTTCCTTCACCTTGGACCAAACTGCATATGCTGATGAAGTATTGAAAACTTTAGAAACAGATAGTGCGAAGGGAGCATCCATACCTTTAGATCCAGGTATAAAGTTTATTCAAGCAACTGATAACAAAGTGATGAGCGCAGAGGAAGCCTATTGATATTGTCAGACAGTTGGAGTCTCTTATATTTAGCAGGAGGCACAAGACTAGATTTAGCATTTGCCACTACCTATATAGTCATTTCAACAACCGACCTAGCAAGGAATATTGGACAGGTGTGAAACACATCCTATGCTACATGAAACAAATGAAAAATTTGGGTTTAATGTTCAGGCGAAATGGAAACTGGCTGACTGTTTTCTGTGGTGTAGATTGGGTTAGTGACAAAACTGATCGCCGATCATTTAGTGGTTACATGATTAAATTTGCCGGGATGGCAATTTCCTGGAGTAGCAAGAAATAATGGCACTATCAACCAAAAAAGCCAAATATGTAGCTATGTATAGTTCTATAATTCTAATAAACTGCTTAACTTCCAAGTGATAATTTACAAAAATTAAAACAGCACATTTAGCAGTAGGATTACCAAACTAAATATTTTTAATTCTCAATAACGTTTTCAGTATACGATACTATCGTCAGTTGAGTAATACATTCTATATAAGAACTACAAAACGAATATAATAAATTAGAACAGAATACATTTAAAAACAATTTACAAATATAAAATTAACAGAATAAACATCAGACTTAAGGAGAGCTTCATTTTATATTATATTATTTATTCTGGTGGGAAGGGGGGTAATAAAAAGGTCTCAATATAAACAAACGTTTGAGGTTAGCAGTTCTCCTTGACTGCGCACTTCCACGCTAGACTTAATTCGTCAGCTCGCCTAATATTAATTACATTACTAGAATTACTGGACCTTATAATTTCTAGTTTTTCTCTGAGGGGTAAATCCCTGCGATTACCTACATTTTTAACAATTTTGGCAGCCTGCCAATTGATGCTTACGTCTTTTTCGAAAACTCTTTGCACTAGCGCGCGGTCACTAGATTACCTTTAGCGATATTATCCCATGTTCGTTCAGCCTATCTTTGAAATTTCTGGCAGTAGCCCCCACATATATTTCAGGTTGGTTATCATCTACGTTGTGTAGTGGTATTCTATAGACGCCCGATCTAAAGTCCCTTGTTCTTTTGTCTTTATCATTGCGCAGCATATTAAAAATCGTGGGTGCCCTTTTGAAGGTATGGGACATATCATTAGATTTAAGAGCTTGTTTAATAGTATGACAGTTATGCAGTCTATATGGCATGGGGAACCCTAGTAGGGTTCTCCTGGGATATTTCAATCGATGCAGGAGGTTTCTGATGGTTCTTACGGGAGGCATTATTAGTAACTTTGGCTTTTTCTTTCAAATATACATTTTTCATAAACTTTCTGCTGTACCCATGCCTTGATCCACACTCATAAATACGTTCTACTTCTGTTTTATGCAGTACTGGATTGCTACAGTGGGTTAGGCTTCTTTTAAAATAGGATGCGAAGGCAGCTTTTTTGTACGTCCAGGGGTCATAAGACCAGCTGGGGATAATCACAGGGGTAGCAGTAGGCTTGATATACACAGTTGTGTGAAACGCCTCTTCCCCATGCCATATAGTTGACTTCTTAGATATCAAAGTCATAAAGGCGGAAGAGGCGTTTCACACAACTGTGTATATCAAGCCTACTGCTACCCCTGTGATTATCCCCAGCTGGTCTTATGACCCCTGGACGTACAAAAAAGCTGCCTTCGCATCCTATTTTAAAAGAAGCCTAACCCACTGTAGCAATCCAGTACTGCATAAAACAGAAGTAGAACGTATTTATGAGTGTGGATCAAGGCATGGGTACAGCAGAAAGTTTATGAAAAATGTATATTTGAAAGAAAAAGCCAAAGTTACTAATAATGCCTCCCGTAAGAACCATCAGAAACCTCCTGCATCGATTGAAATATCCCAGGAGAACCCTACTAGGTTCCCCATGCCATATAGACTGCATAACTGTCATACTATTAAACAAGCTCTTAAATCTAATGATATGTCCCATACCTTCAAAAGGGCACCCACGATTTTTAATATGCTGCGCAATGATAAAGACAAAAGAACAAGGGACTTTAGATCGGGCGTCTATAGAATACCACTACACAACGTAGATGATAACCAACCTGAAATATATGTGGGGGCTACTGCCAGAAATTTCAAAGATAGGCTGAACGAACATGGGATAATATCGCTAAAGGTAATCTAGTGACCGCGCGCTAGCGCAAAGAGCTTTCGAAAAAGACGTAAGCATCAATTGGCAGGCTGCCAAAATTGTTAAAAATGTAGGTAATCGCAGGGATTTACCCCTCAGAGAAAAACTAGAAATTATAAGGTCCAGTAATTCTAGTAATGTAATTAATATTAGGCGAGCTGACGAATTAAGTCTAGCGTGGAAGTGCGCAGTCAAGGAGAACTGCTAACCTCAAACGTTTGTTTATATTGAGACCTTTTTATTACCCCCCTTCCCACCAGAATAAATAATATAATATAAAATGAAGCTCTCCTTAAGTCTGATGTTTATTCTGTTAATTTTATATTTGTAAATTGTTTTTAAATGTATTCTGTTCTAATTTATTATATTCGTTTTGTAGTTCTTATATAGAATGTATTACTCAACTGACGATAGTATCGTATACTGAAAACGTTATTGAGAATTAAAAATATTTAGTTTGGTAATCCTACTGCTAAATGTGCTGTTTTAATTTTGTAAAATATGTAGCTATGTTTCATGCAGCAAAGGAAGTACTTTGGATGCAGAGTTTCTTAACAGAAATCAGAGCAGGCGAATTTATTTCATTACTGCAAATTCTTTTTGTCAATAACCAAGGAGCAATATCACTAGCAAAGAATCAGATAATATCAGAGAGAAATAAACACATTGATTTACAACCTTTCTTCCTCCGAGAAAAGATTAAAGAAAAACAACTGAGTTATAATTACATATGAACAGCTGATAATTTGGCAGATATGCTAAATAAAGTGCTAAGCAGTAAGAAGATGAAAATTCAGCAATTAAATTTAGGACTCTCCCTTTGAATAACAATGAAAAGAAGAAAAAATATGGTTAGGCAAGGGGAGTGATAGAGTAAAATATTAATGTGCCTAACGGCAGTGTCAGTGTCATTTTAGCATCCAATTTTTTGTATTATTGTTTACATTCTTTCCCTCTTAGTATGTAGATCTCTCTTTAGACAGATGCAATAAACTTTCGTCTTATGGTTAGCCATTCTCATTTATTTTTTGGCAATTCTCTTTCAATATCAACAATTTTTGTCATTTTATATGATATAAAATAGAACATTATATAACTTTTAATATTGTAATATTTATTATATAAATTATACAAGGTATATATTTATTCAATTATAAACAATGAACAAACAGGGGATAAACCATTTTACAAATTAATCAAACTAACAAGCCAAACTTCCCCTGGCGGATAAAATTTTATTTCGGGAAAATAAATTTGTAAATTATAGTTTAATCATTAAATACTAGATGGCGCCACCTTAGTACGAAATTATAAAATTAACTAATTATTAACTCAATAGATGGTGGCACCATAGCTTTAATTCGAAAATAATAATTATTCTAAAAAAAAAAATATAACTTAAAACTTTATCTGCCAGAGGAAGTTTGACTTGTTAGTTTGATTAATTTGTATATATTTATGTATGAACTGAAAAGTTTAAAACTTTTATATAAGCAAAGAAATATTTTGAAAGAGAGTCAACTTATATATGGGGCAGTTAAAAATTAGAAAACTTTTGTAAGATTATAAGATTCTCATCTCAGTCACACCACATTTTTATCACACTCTTCCCAGCCATGTGATTTGTGAAATTTATTCCTAAAATATGTCTGTTTCTTCTCAATTTTATTATAAAAAATAACTGGATATACAATAATGTTCATATTTAAATAAATTCAAAAATATTAATTTATTGATGCTTTACAAATAAAATTAGAAATGTCTAGCCTATTTTTTAATTAGTAAATACAGTGGTCACTAATTGTATGTATCATCAATTGGTATTAAATGGAATTCTCTCACATTGATATTTTTGATCAACAATTTTGTATTTTCTAATAATCTATATTATAATTAGTCAAACGTGGCTGGCTGGAGTCCATTTTTCGGACGAACCACTGTACCGATTTCTATAAATAGAGTATCATTAGAAAGGTCTAATTTTTGGATGTCTGCAACAACAGATCTTTTTTTAATCTGGCCAATTTTTAGGGCCTAGGGGCCGAATTTTTATTTTATGACAATAAATATCAATAGATGGCGCTAAGTGTCAAAGAAAGGGGCAACAGATAACTTACCTGCATTACTATTATTGGATTTTTACAGAATTACTTAGCTAAAAGAATTATTACTGATTATGATACAGGATACTGTTCAGCTAACCTTTTCACACCTTATTTAACCTTTTCATTGGATGTTTTATTTTAAAGGAAATTTTATGTTGAATTTGCAGTTAAGCCTGTTCTACATCCATAATTACAATGGTGATATATTACATATCTCAAATGAAATTTGCTTATATTTTATCACACAAAGAAATTATAACCATTCATCATGCTGTAAACTATCCCCTTCACAGGGGTGCAGCCCCATCCCACGGGGATCCTGGTGCAAGTGGGGAAATGAAACTGAGTGCAGCCCATCGGGGAGATGAAACCGGTCCCGAAGGGCTCTGGCCCCATCCAACGGGGGCCTCTTGATCCCTGGTGGGTGCAGCCCCACCCCATGGGGCCCCCGGTGGGCCCACGGCCTGTGGGGCTTCATATCCCCACGGGCTGTGGGCCCACCAGGGAGATGAAACCTAATGGGTCCCGCGGGCCCACCCGTGGAGTGGTGCTGTCGGGGACATGGCGCCCGTGGGGTACAGCCTTGACGGGCCCCCGTGCAATTACTACACATTTGTTTATAAAATATATATTAAATAAATTTGCAGATAAGCTATTATTACACAATATGCTGTTATACTGTATAAAGTATTATTAGTAAGCTATTATTATACAATATGCTGTTATATAAAGTATTATAAGATTAGATCACAACCGTATATTTCCGCTCATTTATATGAGCGGGGAATTTCTAGTTCTTATTATTTTGAAAATATTAGATGATTATTTTCTAGCTGATTTCAATCAGCATATTTGATGATGATTGTGTGTATGTTAGCCAGCTTTCTATTCCTGCCAGTTGCAACAAAATTTCCATTACATCAGTTTTAGCACAAATATTAACAGAATATACCAGTAATTTAATTGACACATATTTTACAGAGATTGAACATTTTTGATTTAATGAAGTCATCATCAGCAATAGAATAGGTTATAAGATTCAAATGCAGAGCAAGTTCAAATACATAATGTTTTAGAAGCAAATCAAAATACAAATATATTAATAACTTAAGATATTTATATCAGCTGTAGAGCTACCCACAGCATGGAATTATATGATAGATGCATTGAATAATGGAGCACACCAATAGTAAAAGGGCTTATGAATATAATAAAATGATTAAAAGTGCCACATAACCTTTAATAAATGTACCCCTCAGAATTATATGTTCAAGAAATTTATGTTTGTAATGACATATAGTATTGTTTTATTTTTTGTGTTAGTACCATAATTTAGTTTGTTTCATTGTATTTTAGTATTGTTGTTATATTAATCTGTAACCATAGTAAGTTTCTGTTATGATTTGATCTGTAAGTTGTTAGATGTTCAGAATTCTTATTTCAAATGTGTGTAGCCTGTAGATGGTATGATTATACCAAAAACATTAGCAAATGAATAAAAGTATAGTTTTTTAAAACTTTCACAACTGAAAGAAGTGTTGTTACTTAGTTATAATTTGTTGATTTTTAATGAATTTTTAAATTAATATCTCCTTATTAAAATTATGTAAACAGAGTATTATATTTCATTCAATTGTAAATCTTTTTCCAAAGTCAAAGCAAATAGTGGGGGGAAATAGTAGGCTTAACTCAATGGTATACCTCAAGAGAAGATATTAATAAGATGAAATGCTAAAGTGAAGACAAAAATATTCTGCATAAGTGTAATTCTGATAAGAATGATATGTGAAAGAATTTTATAGTTTGAGAGAAGAGAGATTCCTTTATAGCAGTGTCTACCAAACTGTGTGCCGTGGCACAAAGTTTGGCAGACACTGCTATAAAGGAATCTCTCTTCTTTCAAGTTTGGCAGATTCCAGGTGTGCCGTGAAATATTTAAAAATTTTTAATGTAGTGCGTTTCTTGATCATAAAATTCAGTCCATCTACGAATCTGCATGATGATAAAAATCTCAAAATAGCAGGATATAAAGCTGACATTAACAGAAAAAGAAAATTTAACAGACTTGAGAAATGACCTTGTGTACAAAGCTTCACATTCTGTGTTAGAATTGTCAGCATTTTAGATTTTGCTCTGGAATCAATATCCTTGATTAGCTACTACAGCCATTAAATATTTTTTTCTGTTTGGATCGTTGTATCTTTGCGAATTAGGTTTCTCAGCTTTCAAGGAAATTAAATAAAAAAAACGGGAATGATTATTGATGGTAAATGAGGAGTTATGTATATGTTTATCTAATTTAGAGCCACGTCTTGATATAATTATTTCTCAAAATCAATCGCATCCTTCTCATTAATAAAATTATTTATATATTACCTACTTATGTAATTTTGATAAAACAATATTATTTTATTATTGTTTCCTATAATAATAATAATAATTTAATTCATATTAATAAAATAATTTTTTTTCGGATTTTTATTTGGTATACCCCGAAACAAATGCCCCTGCTTCAGTGTGCCATGAAGTAAAAAAGTTTGGCAGACACTGCTTTATAGTGTGGGATTCTGCCAGGTCAGTTGAGCAATAAAATTTTACTACTATAAAAATATTTTATTCTTTATTGCAAGTATGGTAAATGTCAGGATGTTCTGAAACCAGAAGCAGTTTCTGTGATTTCATGAGGGCAAAAGGGAATATGTTACTCATGTTCCCTTTTGCCCTCATGAAACCACATTCTCCAGCACATGAGTAAGAACACAAGAAGTCCAAAGTATGATGGAGGGAGTGCAGGAATAATAGACAAACAATCTTTAATACAAATAAAATAATTTTAAATTTATTATGTATGCATAATTCCTCTTCTTATATGAATTGTTGTTTTACCTATAATTGTTTTATGTATTACATATATGATTGCATTTATGCAATATTATTTAATTTTGTTTAATAGCTTGTATATAATTAATTATATAACACAAAAAGTTTCTTATGTAATCTTATATAGATAATTATAATGCTATGCTGATATTAAAGGAAGGTTTCTTCTTATTTTTAAAATTTTGAATTATTCGTTCTAGTTTAGAATGTTTTTAAAAAGAATGAATCTATATTCTACAAGTTAAGCTGAAGATGGTCAATTGCTGACTGAAAATATTTCTAACGAATAATGAAAACTTCTTACTTTAGTATTAAATAAAAGCAACCAATAAGCCAAATGAGTAAGAAAAATCGTTTAATCAAAAACGTTTTTGGCTATCTACGTAGCCTGCCTCAGTTGTAATACAACCTCAGTTGTATTATAAACTGAGGCAGGCTATGTGGATAGCCAAAAACGTTTTTGATTAAACAATTTTTCTTATTCATTTGGCTTATTGGTTGCTTTTATTTGAAAATATTTCCTATTATTATTTTTTGTGAGATTAAATCTTCTACTAAAGAGCTTTTTACTTTTTATGATATTTAAAAAAAGGCAGTCATTCATACTTCAAAGATATTTCTTTAATAACTTTTTAATTATTTAGTTGATTTTTGTAAAATTTAACAGGATGATCATGCCATTAAAACTGAATTTAAAGTAAGTTTAATTATTCTCAAATTTAGAATATCTTCCATTTTTAAATGATATCTTCTGAAGAAAAAGTTTCTCTGAGAAGATCCCTGTTGAATGTCATAAAAGATTTTTATTACATTCAACATACAAATTATTCCATTGAGAATAATTTTGATAACAGATATTTTTTATCCTTTATCCAAATTGAACCACATCTGCCAAATTAATCTTTTAAAAATTATAACAGAAATTTTAATAATTGGAAATAATTTAGACTAATGTTAGCACCATCTCATAATAAATTTACTAATGATTAAACTAAGAGTGGTGCCATCTATGAATTAATAATTAAATTAGAATTTTTAATTTGACAGATTAGGTTCAATTTGGATATCTCACTTGAAGTTTGATGAGTAAAAGTTTATGTTAAGATGACTGTATCAGTCTAAGTGCTGTCTGACTAATGCCATTGAGCATTGAGGGTCTGTGGTTGGGTGAAATGTGGAGTGGAATCCAATAACTATAAATAAAAAATTTTAAATTGAACATAATAATATCTTAATAATTAAAATAAGAGTAGCATCATCTATGAATTAATAATAAATTAAAATTTTAAACTAATTTCTAACTAAATTTTTAACTAATCTGAAGAAAAATGATTTGTAAAGTTTATCTTTTATCTTTAATCAATCCAAAATAAAGGGCACATTTAAAATAGGTGAATAATTCTTTCCAGAATTGCTTGCACTTGTTTATATCAGTTATTTAATTACATAAAATATGATTTTTAGGAATTTTTAATCTCTTAATTTTAATCTCATTTTATTTAAATTAATATAATTAATAATTTAGATAAATTTTATTTAGGTTTCTTTTAATAACAATGATATTTTTATATAGTTCCTACAATTACTACTTCATCTACCATTTCAACAATGCCCGTTACATCTGCAAAAGCCTGTGAACCAGGATGGACAGATTTTTATGACACTGATTATCCTTCAACTGATACAGAAGGAGATACAGAAAATATCACTCTTATTAAAGCACGTTATAGCATTTGTGAAGGTGGCATTATTTCAGATATACAGTGTGTTGCAAAGATTGGAAATAAACTTGTAAACTATACTGAAACTGGAGATATCGGCTTAAAATGCTCTAAAAACACTGGCTTTGTCTGTATCAATTTCTTACAAAGGAAAACAAGACAATGTCATAATTATCAAATTCGGTTGTATTGCAATTGTGGTGGTAAGTAATATAAAAATGATGACAATTTTATAGATATATTTTGAATAATTTTCTTATAAAATATATTTAGTTTTTAATAATTATAGAAATAAAACCACATGTCATTATTGATTTTCATATAATAAAGTATGCAATAGAATAAATGGAATTTTGTGTGACAGATTTAGAAGATTGAAAAAAGAATATAAAATTGTTCTATTAGTTATTTAATTGTTTTTATCGATAATAATATCAAACATAGCATCTAAGCAGTCTGATTTTCAATTTAAGATTTAAATCTTTTCTTAAGAAGTGTTTATGCTTCCAAAATGATGTTTGGCCAGAACTAACCAGATTTTTAGTTCTTGAAGGTTTCTTCAATTATTTGTTATAATGCTTCTAATACATATGAAGAATTTCAACTACTACTAATTCCTTTTCTTCAATTTTAAATATGATTCTCTTTTCCTATCTTTCATTAAAAGCCATCACTTTGGTTTTCTTAGTATTAATGTTCCATGTTTCACATTATTTTCTTTTTTCATATATCATCTTTAAAGTATTTTTCTTTTCTGATCTTTTCCTAGTTATTAAAACCATATTATTTTCACATCAGATGTTTTTTCAGCTGATGTTGATCTTTTTTATTCCCTCAAGGTTTCTTCAAGAATTTCTTACTATATAAGTTGAATAGGAATGGTGACAGCTAACAATCTTATGTAATTCCTACTTTTTAAGTTTTATTTATTTATTTATTTATTTACCCTTCATCCTAGGTTTACATTCCCCCATGGATGCCCCCCGCAAATATTTTCTCAAACAGTTATTTCATCATACTGTTATATGTTTCAGCAGCTCTTATGAAAAATGAATTTTTCGCCTTTGTTGTACGACATTTTTTAACATATATTAATGAAAAATTACAAAGTTTAACAGAAGGGAACACAATAATAAATTTTTCTTGCCTCTAAATCACCATCTATATATTTAAATAGAATTTTCAAATCCTGATTTTTGACACACTGTTGAAATGTCGGTAAATTAGATATTGCTATTCTCTCTCCTAGACCATTCCTCAACTAATTTAATAGCAGTCATATACTGTTTTTCAATCTTTCTTAGTATGAATTCAGAAGCACTAGCATATATACATAATCCATAATTAATTGTAGAAAGAAAACTCGCATAAAACCACATTTTTAAAATTTTTGAACTATCTGTATAATAACTTATCATAAATATAGCGACGTGTAAAACCAATTCTTCTTTTTAATTTATTAGATATATGGAATGTCGGACATGGCTTCCTTTGTGAGCCGCCTATAAATTGTCACCACCCGCTTTTTGATATATAGTGTAGTTGATAGACGCGAAAAACATCAAACGTAAATGTTATAGTCATTGTTTAGTCGTTTTCCCTCGGGGCACACTCGTTCACCAGCTGACGCGAGTGAATGAGTGTGCCCCGAAGGAAAACATTCGCCGACAAAAGTAACAGCAAATGCAGCGGATGTCTGCATTCCGAAAAAGAGACATTGACGGATATAAAAATAACAATCAACACAGATGGAGGTAGACATTCCGAAAATAAAAACCTTCTTAGTTAAAAGCAGCAATTAATGCAGATGGACGAATGTATGTCAAAGAGAATACTTTCACTCACTATTACATAAAATAGTCATTGAGAAGTTTAATTGCTGTAACAAAATCGAACTTTAGAGTGGATGTGACGGAGGGAGAAGTTATGGGATGAGACAACATCCCATTGGCTGATAGAAGAACAACGTATTGAAGGATGCCGGGTTATTCCCCGGGAAGAGGCCAGGACAGGGTTGGATTACGTCATGAGTGGACAATTCCTGGAAGGTTAAAAGGGGAGCTCAGGGACGGAAGAGGCAGTCGAGTCGCAATTGCCGAAAGGTGAGGAACACCCCTCCATCTGAAAGCTAGTCGTCAACCAACCTCTTGCTACCCTTCATTCAACTTCGAGGCCGATCGTTCAACAGAACTTCACTTGATCCATCGTCAAGTTGTGCTACAAGTCAATATCAACAGAAAGTACTCCCTGTGTTTGTGCATCTTCGAAGAGAAGAGTATAGACAGAAACAAAAGACGGACTTCACCCAGACTTTGATTTATCTCCTTCATACTATTTGTCAAAGATATTTATCCTCCTTGGGTGATTTTATGTAATATTTAATTGTAAAGAACTCTCTCTCTCGCAATAAATATGTTGTTTGATGTTAAGATGTTGTCTGAGTCAGTTCTGTGACGGCACACTTCGTTGTTCTCCCGTCCGGCCTACGCAAAGCCACAACCGCTCCAGGGCTAAAGGTAATTAGTCATCAACCCGAATCTCGTTACGTAAGGTTGCCAGGTCTCACAGATAAATTTTCAACGTGCTTCGCATAAGACAATCGACAATCAAATAATATTCCCAAGTCTTCGTGATAGTCCATTGGCCAAACAGTGACGCCAAGTTTTTGGAGAATTACTGGGTATGGAGTCAATATCAACAGAAAGTACTCCCTGTGTTTGTGCATCTTCGAAGAGAAGAGTATAGACAGAAACAAAAGACGGACTTCACCCAGACTTTGATTTATCTCCTTCATACTATTTGTCAAAGATATTTTTTATTAATGATTTAAATTATAAAATTTTTATCAAAATTTTGTGAAAGAATTATTCTGCATGTAATTTTGTTTCAAATATGAGAAATTATGAAAATCAAATTAATTCTCTTCATTTTTAGTATATTATTATTTAAATATAGTAATATAATTAATATGCACTCACCATGTGATTGTGACTGGTGAGCTAACTGAGAAGACTGCTTATCTAATTGATAATTGCTTGGACCAGGTAATGAAGATATTCCTGAATTATCTACATATAATGGCATTGAATTACTGCTATCTTTGTTAGATAAACTAGTTGCAGGAGATACAGATGGTTCTTCAAATGCTAACATTGAAACTGGCTTTACATCTAAATTAATATACAGTATATAAATATCAACTTTTAATATTTCATTATTTTAAAAATTTAAATCAATTTATTTATTAGAGTATTAACTATATATTTATTTATTTATTAGTATATGGTTCAATAATAGAAAGGAATAGTGAAAGTGGGAAATTCTCCAAATTTTTAGCCTACTTTCCAAAGGAAATCGAGGCTTATAAGATCAGATCCATGCTATTGTCTGTCTCCACTAATAATTTTTAAACTAATTAGCTGATTTTCATGAAATTCAGCAGTGATGTTTTGCCATTAAAGGAAATCTTAATGTTTCATTCTTTAATTCTACAAAATTGTTTAATCCTGCAGGATAGAATTTCATTTTTAACAAAATTTTAGTTTATATTAATGCCAATAAATGGTGCTAAGTGTTAGCAGTGTAGGAATAACATACGGCTTATATGATTTAAATAACATCAGGTCCAACTGCAAAGTCACACACAACTATAATATCATCATAATGTAACAATGGTTTGTATCACCACACCAGATAATTTATGGTGTCACAATGATGTTACATCATTGAGAAAATGACATCATTGTGACATCTATGTTGGTTAAATCAACATCAAAACTGAAATCAAAACCAATGGATTCCAAATGCTAAATAAATGAATCCTTCGGAAAGTAGGCAATTTTAATTTTTCTGGAACATCTTGTTATTTGTTATACATATTTATTTGATTTTTATAAGCCAAAATAAAAACTTTTATGAAAAATTTATAATATAATATATCAAGAAAAATAAAGTTGTAACTATCAAAAGTATAAATAAAAATATATATTAAAACCAAAACCATTTTCTGTTTTAATGAAAAACTGGCATTAATATTATGGATTGGAAAAGTAGAATTTGAACAGTAAAAATTGAATTTTAATTTTCTCAATGAAATCTGAATAGATAAAAAATAATAAGTCACAAGATTGATTCATCCCAAAAGTTAACATTAATTAAAAAGTTATATCTAAGTTAAGTTAATATGATAAGCAAACAATTTATTATTATTTCTATTTTTTCTGAAAATTACAGTTATTTTTTTAAAATACTATCTTTAAAAGCATATGTAACTTTATCCTATGTTAAATATTATTAATCTACAACTGTATTCAAGAAAAGTATTCAATAAGATACCACTTGCCAAATTTAAAGCTTCAAATACAATTAATAAAAGAATTAGATAAGTTTAAAACTTGCAAAAATTGGCAAAAAAGCAGCATTTCTTCTTCTCATCCTCCTTTGTAAACACCTACAGATCATAACGTTCAACTAATATTGACGAAATTTAGGATATAGGTATTTCTTAGATTATTTTGAGGTCCCCCTGAAAATTTTAGCATAATTGGATCAAAATAAAGGAAAGAATTGGGAAGCCCATTCTCTATAAACATCTCTATATATAGTTTTTCCATATTTTAATCATATTTGGAATATAAGCATATCCTAGCTTAATTAAAATCATCTGAAAATTTTGGCTCAATAGGGCCAAATGGAAATGATAAAGAGGAATAACTTCCTTTGAATTGCATTCATCTTTCAAGATGATTAAAACATTCATCTTTTCCTTCCATACCTATATATATATATATATATATATAATACTCTATATATTTATATATATAGGTACTAACAGTTAAAAAGTATATCCCTAACTTTTAAACCTAAAATACAAATTACAAGTACTCCTCACTTAACAACTTAATGCTACTCAAACTTACATCCGAGCTTATGACTTTTTTTAATGGAAAATTTGGTTTTTCCCATATGCATCACTTACAACTTCTATTGCATGTAATTCCCCTCACTCATAGTTCTAAAAATCTGATGAAGAAAAATACTTTGTGCATAATTAAAATATAAATGTCTTTATAATCATGAGAACTTAAGTGAGTAACTTCTTCTAAATACATATGAACAAGTTATTCTCTCACTGACCAATTCGTAAGAACGGAACTCAGTCATTAAGTGAGAAGTAACTGTATAACAATCTAAATCACAAAGGTCTCTCAGTTCTTCAATCCTAAATTTGAACCTTATTTGTATATAGTTATACATTAATGATAAATATCTATAATGATATGTCATTACATATCATTGCATATAAAAAAAGTGAAAGTAGAAGATTTGAAATTCATGAATTTCAAATAAATCAAATAAAATTAAATCAGAAAGCTGAAAATTATCTAGTTATCATAAATAATTACATTCTCATATAGAACTGAATATAAATACAGTGAAACCCCGATTTTGAAACTTTTCAGGGACCGGCCCGAAAAGTCGAATGAGCCGGGAAAACGCACGAAACGGGAACTCTGATGACGTCATAATAAAAAAGTTATATAATTAAAACGTAGGAAGAGGGAAAGTTTTACATTGCATGTATAGGAAAATGCTCGGACTTCCGAAAATAGACGTTTAAAGAGGGAAAGTCGTATGATACGGGAACGCACGAGCGGGGTTTCACTGTATTGGATTCAGATCAATATCCTAATTTTGCAAATTCATTTGTTGATAACTTAAATGAAATCTTTATTTAACTACAACAAAATTTGACTATATATAATTATGTTTCCAGAAATTTTTCTCTTCTAAGAATGATCTTCTATAAGATATTATATTATATAAGATATTCCATTATAACATATATAATATCAAAGAATTTTTAATTCTGTAATTAAAACTAACTAGTTAGTTAATAAATGATTACTAAATGGTTTTTATTATTGTATAAACAGAATCTAAATGGTTGATAAGCCCTTTAGATTTTGTAATAAAATATTATTTTGGATTACAGGCATTTTTTGAGTTATGAACTTAATATATATACATAGTTTTGCTCATAACTTGCACACAATTATTATCTGGCTCCCAAAGTATTGAAACCACTGCATGTACTATATTTTATAACATATTTCATAATTGATCAATTAGAACTTTCTTTATTTCACAGATTTGAATAAAAAGTTCTAATTATAAAGCAAAGGATTTTTGTGTAATCTCTGCTATCTTGAAATTTTTTTATATTATATTTTTTGTTTAGTATTCTTCTATCAAAACATTTAAAATTCTTGAAAATTGTTTGAAATTTTCCAAAATATGATAACGAAATGGTACATTCTTAAGTACAAATGTTCACAACAAGATAAACACCTAAAATTTTTCTTTTTGAATATGTATTGCTAATAGTTTGGTATTGTTATAATACCAAACTATTATGCCATTCATTATCATGTCACTGTAATATCTATAATACAATACCAAAATTGTATCATGGTTATGTCATTTCTTTTTTGAATCATATGATACAAAATGATTCTCAGTATATCTTATGGATATGTTGGATTTTTTGAGCTATGGATAAATATGCATTTTTGTTCCAAGAACTTTGATAATAGTTCATTTTGGATCAAAACTGAGTTTATTTATTGGTTTTTGCAAAGAATCCAAATATGAAATTTGGTGAAAATCCATCCAATAGGAGTCGACCTGACACATACAGATGGAAGAATTAAAATAATGAAGACAGTTTAAAATGAAATGCTGTTTAAGAATTTGCCTTAAAGTAATGATGAAGAAAATAGTAATTGTTTTTGTGAATATTACAAATGTATATAAACATTTTTTTTAATTTAGAAAATTTAAACTATACTTATTTAACAAATAAAAATAAAATCTAATAAACCTTGCATATCTTGTGAAAGACAATTTGATGTTGATGCTTCAGATGGTGTGGAACATGAAGCTAAAACTTGACTCTCATTTGAAGATGGACCTACATGAACTGAATGATGATCAGTTAATCCACATGTTGGAATAGTTATCTGTGTAGATACATTTGGACCTTGTGAATGGTTTTCTCTAAATACTGGCATCTGAAATAAAAATTTGAAAAACATATTTTATTCATTGTACAGATATACTAACTAATATCTAGTTTATAAAAGTAATTTTTAATAAATTCTGACTAAAAAATCAATTCTCAAAGAAATTTTATTAATTTCCTTTTCAGCATAATTAATAATCACATAAATTTATATATATATACTCTTATTGCTGTTAACAACACTATAGTCATTCAATTCTTGTACTTGAAGTTTGAAGTTATAGAAGTGTATAAGTTGGATATAAGATCAAATGGTAAATGGCTTATAAATTAAAATGAATGTAAAAATATAGTTAATATTTATATTTGCACAATAATTTATTACTGAATTTTTATTGTGTGAATTAAAGCAAATTTTTGATATAAAATTAAACCAAAAGCTTAGAAAGCAAATGGAGTGTGCATGATGTTTTCTCCCAATTGCTTGTTGAGTTCAGCTATGTGATATTTATGTTAAGTACCCTTCTCAACTCTACTATTAAATATTAGTGTGGAAGACCGCATAGGGGAGTATCAGATAAAAAGTAAAGGATTATTGGTTAAGAAAATGACAGATGCCATAATACAAAAGAATGTAAACAATCATCAAAAAAATAAATTTCTTTTAAATAAAATGAAAAAATTAATACCGGCTAATGAAAATATTTTAATCTTGAATGATTTTATAAAAGAAAAATAAAATATAGAGAATTAAATTCTTTTGTTGGGCCAAATTTAAACTAGTATCTTAAAAAAAAACAAAATATTGCAATTTATTTAAATATGCAAATTTTCAAAAAATTTGCATGTATGACTGTATTAATTATAGAAATAAAAATTCCAGGTTATGTGTCATAAAATTATTATTATTAAAATTCTGAAATAATAATTTTCATAAATCTAATATATTTTTCTAATTAAAAGAAATTTTATCTATCATTGAAAATCAGCAGATGTCTAGTAGTTCATAATATTGATATTAGAGGCAAAGTAATCAACATTCTTCAAAATTATAATAAAAAAAAATATTATTATATGAAATATGTAATTTAAAAATCTTGCAGTAATCAATTTATATAAAAAAATATTTTAATTTTGGATTTATATGCTAATAATATTGGTTAATAATAAATAATCATTAACCAGCTCAATGACAAAACTTGAACTGGATAGTGATTATCTGCTAACAATATTAGTTTCATCTGAAATATTATATACCAAAGCTCAATGTAAATACTATATCAAGAATAATTCTTTGACCTAAATTTAACTTTGTAACAGATTAAGAACTTTAGTTTTTATTTAAATATTAAGTTTTCCTATATCATAGATATTGATATTTTCTATATTTGAAAATGATTCATTCTTAAAATAAAATACATTCACCAATGCTACTATCAGAATGAAGAGATGTTATCAATAATTCCAGGATTCTGTATTTTGGCACAAACTCCTATTTATCAAGGTCCATAACAACAGGAAATTAAATATTTTAAAATGATCTTATCAGTAAATAATTTCAAATTAAACATAAAAGATATAGCTTTATATTAAAAAATTAGATATATGATGAATTAAATGAAAAATTTTTCATTTAATTCAGTCATTTTCCATGCAATTAAATAAGTATATTTCTCACTCATAATTTAGCTTTTTTCTTCTCTCATATTTTTTGTTGTTTATCAATGCCAAAAAATCCAAATCTTCTTGATATATTGTTCTTGTTTCTGAATTATTACATAAAATTTGCCAATTTTATGTAAATTTCATACATTTATGTAAGTTAAAAATTTTAATCAAACTATTAATGATTTCATTTTAAATATCACATAATAGTGAAGTCAATTCTAATAATTTTGTTTGAATTCATTTTTTTTCTATTATAAAACTAAACAACTGCTAGATATACTTTTTCATTTTTATGATTAAAAAAATTTATAAACTTTTATATGAAAATTTTTATTCAAAACATTTCAGTTGATGTTTAAGACAATCAAGAAAAATAATTTATAATTAACAATATAATAATGATAGTAATGCATTGCTTCAATCAAAACAACAAATGCTTTTCTTTAATTTTTCAAAATACTTGTTTTATCTATCATTTTTGCTATTGCTATTACAGTTGAGTCTCTATAGTCTGACACTCTGCGACTGCTTCGCAGAGTGTCAGACTATAGAGACTCAACTCACGTCAGGTCACATTATAGACGGACTAATTTTTAAGTTCAGAACACTGCTTACTGTAAAATAGTGTTTTTACTATATCAATATATTGTTAGATATCTTTATATAATGTCACAAATTGGAAAAGTTAATTTGAATTCATTTTTTTTCTATTATAAAACTAAACAACTGCTAGATATACTTTTTCATTCTTATGATTAAAAAAATTTTAAAACTATATGAAAATTTTTATTCAAAACATTTCAGTTGATGTTTAAGACAATCAAGAAAAATAATTTATAATTAACAATATAATAATGATAGTAATGCATTGCTTCAATCAAAACAACAAATGCTTTTCTTTAATTTTTCAAAATACTTGTTTTATCTATCATTTTTGCTATTGCTATTACAGTTGAGTCTCTATAGTCTGACACTCTGCGAAGCAGTCGCAGAGTGTCAGACTATAGAGACTCAACTCACGTCACGTCGCATTATAGTCGGACTAATTTTTAAGTTCAGAACACTGCTTACTGTAAAATAGTGCTTTTACTGTATCAATATATTATTAGATATCTTTATATAATGTCACAAATTGGAAAAGTTAAAAATGAAAACACAAAACATTGACTGTGGTTGAAAAGGCAGAAATAATTAAGAAACTTGACTTGGGAGAAAAGTTTAGTGATATGGCTTTGTTATATGGTATTAGCCATCATTTGACAAAAAAAAATTAGTCTCTATAGTCTGACACTCTGCGAAGCAGTCGCAGAGTGTCAGACTATAGAGACTCAACTCACGTCACGTCGCATTATAGTCGGACTAATTTTTAAGTTCAGAACACTGCTTACTGTAAAATAGTGCTTTTACTGTATCAATATATTATTAGATATCTTTATATAATATCACAAATTGGAAAAGTGAAAAATGAAAACACAAAATGTTGACTGTGGTTGAAAAGGCAGAAATAATTAAGAAACTTGACTTGGGAGAAAAGATGATATGGCTTTGTTATATGGTATTAGGTGAGCCACCATTTGACAAAAAAAAAATTAAAAAACTTTCCTGTCATTTAAGACAAGAAAGTCTTAATAAATTGAGCATATTTGTATGTGTAATTCTATTTTTTTCATTGAACATCCAATAATCCAACAAATCTCTGAAATCTGACAAGTCCTGAAACTATGTGTGTCAGATTAGGGAGACTCTACTGTATTATGGTAATGCCATCTTTATGGATATCTGTACTTATGTTTTAAAATATCATTTCATCCATTGATACCAACTGAAAAGTTCTTGCAGCATATTGCATGAGTAACTGGCATTCAGAATCACTGAAACTTTTCTACAAAAGAAATTCTAATTTTTCATTAAATTTATTTTTTTCTTCTTTTATTTACATTAATGATTAAAATTTGAAAAACTTTTCATTTTAAAAATTTATTTTTGGTAATGTAAATCTATTGAGAAACATATATACATATAAGGATCAGATATATTAAGATATAAATAAAAATGAATAGTATCAATCAAGCAGATATAGTATTTGGTTCATTATTTAATATCTCTTATATATACGAGATATTTTGTACAAGATAAATGTTATCTTCTTTCATAAAATGTTTAAATTTAAAAATATAGTAAATTCTTTATAAATGGTATATGAAATTGCATAATTATTTCAGTAAACTGAAGAGCTTTTATTATATAATACATCATTTCAAATGAGAAAGTGAGGACATATTATATAAAAAAAATACATAAATATAAAATCATTTGTTAGACTAAATGATAAGTTTTCATATGATGTATCATATAAAAATTTATCATTTGAGCAAACAAATGGACATTCAGATACTTGAAACAATTCAAATAGTTTATGATCACACAAAATATTTTTGATTAATTAATAAAAGATATATTTAGACAAAACATACCTTATTGAAATATAAAATCATTTGTTAGACTAAATGATAAGTTTTCATATGATGTATCATATAAAAATCTATCATTTGAGCAAACAAATGGATATTCAGATACTTGAAACAATTCAAATAGTTTATGATCAGACAAAATATTTTTGATTAATTAATAATAGATATATTTAGACAAAACATACCTTATTAATAAGATGATCTGTAACTACTTCCCTAAGTCCTGTGTATAGTCTTTCACCATGTTTATGTAAAACCATAGTATATGCATTTCTGTACAATTCTTCAAAACTTAGACCACTATTATTTTTCTTTTGAATTTCTTGAATAGCATTTTTGAGCAATGTCCAGATACTCTGTACATACTTTTCATCCATAGTCATCTGAAAGAAAATATCTAAGAATGAAATTTCTTTTTATAATGATGATTTTAAATTTTATTTATGTAATAAAAATAGCTCATATAATTAAATACATTAGAATATTTATGAAAAATGAATGTTTGCATTTGAATTTTAACATGCCAAATTTTTATCAACATAAAAAGGCAGTGCATACTTGAATGGAATCAAATAATTAGTATTTTTAAAAATCTGGGATTACTAATTGGATTTTAATTTGTTCATTTTAAATATTAAATATTTTTTTTTAAATTTATTCTTTATCTTTTGTGAAACTGGCTAATATATAATTTATTCAATTTTACTTATACAAAGAATATTTGATAATTTATAATAAATTGAATTCACCATTTTTGGACATAATTGTATAGTATATTTTTAAAAATTATATTCACCTTATTTATAACAAAAATACATTTATATTATTACTACAGGGTGGTCCAAAGTTACCCCCGCTGGTCCAAAGTTCGCCCTATTGACTGTACTACTGTACTTTTAAAAACTTATTTACTTCTTATTATATCTGATCAATCAATATTTTTAAAGATGGATTAATTTGTTAAATTCTATTTTATTTGTAACAAAATGAAGAGATTACAATTCGATATGAAATAAAAAAATATATTAAAAATGTAAAAATGTATGGAAAAATCTAATACATATAATAATAATGTATAAAAAAATATACTAACAAAAAAATATAATGCAAAATTGCATTAGTAATTGTATTCAAGTTTGAGCATCCTTTTTAAAATTTATTAACTAGCATTTTAAATTTTAGTCTATTCACTTTAGTTGTATCAGCTAAGTGAAATCTTTAATAAAAAATAATGAAATTCATACCTAATCTATTACATGTAGATTCAGAACAATGTTCACCCAAATCAGGAAATTCCATCTGTCCATTAAAAGAAAATACTATTTATAAGTACAGTATTTTATTAACAAAATTCACGATCAATACAATTAATAATTTATAATTCTATAAAATCACTAGATAAATACCTTTAAAATATATGTTTATAATCGAAAGATATTACTCAGCTAATTTTTAACAGCTATGCAATAGCTATTTAGTCAACCAATTTCGAAATTTAATGAATGATGAAATGTATTACAGTCAAAGAATTTAGATGAGATAAATGTTGTTATCATTCTACGCAAATACAACAACAAAAATTTCAGAAATTGATTAAAATGACGCCAAAATTCAGCCAAACTTTTAAAATTATTAAATTTATTTATATAAATACTGTAATTTATTTTAATAAAAGAATTTATCAATTAAAATAAAAAATATGTTAATATTTTATTTTGCTGAAATGTGATGTAATCAGAAATGGAGGCATTAAATATGGATAAACGACGAAATTAATAATAATGATGATGATGAATTCATGCAATATCTGTTAAATAAGAATTGACTGGATCTTTAATAACGATAGCAAACTAAAATAATAGTTTTTGTCACTAGAGTTCAACTGACATTTATAAAAATTAATAAATATAGTTAGTAGGGGCCATCATGGTAGGCACCGATTCCTCGGCGTAACTGGAGCAATTGCCCCGTAGATATTTGTACACAGGATTAAATGATATCTTCGCCTCCCGTGTCATTAATAATTGAAAAATATTAATTATATTTTTATATTGTATCATACATAATCAAGTACATAATAGAATATAAATCAGCACAGCCGAAAATTGTTACATTATGATGGGCAATGTTGAATAAAGATACAAACTGCAGTTAGCAGAGCATAATTGTTGAGTGTATTGTGAACTATTATATATTTTTTAATATCGAAATAGTAAATACAAGAAATCTACTTCCTTCACTAACCGTGATGAAGCAATGATTGAATTTGTTCGGAATCAATTTGTATTAACGTGGCTGAAGGCACTACTACAGTTTATGGTAAAATTTATATTATCATAAAGTGTTTCAATCTTGGTTTTAATATAATCTTCAGAATATAGTATAAATATTTATCATTTTCCAAATATACTATATTCCAAATATGCATCTTGTAATATTTCGTCATATACATAAATATTTATCATTTTCCAAATATACTATATTCCAAATATGCATCTTGTAATATTTCGGGGCGTCTATACTTCATACTTTTTTTCATATACTTTTTTTTTTTTTTTGTTAACAGATGACGCCACTTTCCATTCAGGGAGAATACTAAGTGACGGGGCGAAACAAGCCCTTCCACAGGCTGCCCACCCCTGCGGACGGGTCAGCCGGATTGTGGAGACGGTTATGTGGGATCGACGGTTCGGGCCCGGACCCCATGATAAATATTTTCAAGGGGTGGGACCCGAGACTCGAACCCGGGTCTTCCAGAGTGGAAAGCCGAAGCGTTTCCACGAGGCCAATCGGGCCGACCATATACTGTATTTATAATGTATAGTGCTTAATATAGCGAATTTATTAGCCAATTTGATTTATATTCAATTTTGTTAATAATTTTCACGAAAAAATTTTTTAAATTTTGGAGAAAAGTTTTTACTAAATATATTCCTCTGAATTTTAACCGTATGTTATCATTAATTTATAGGTGGCCGGATGGCCGAATGGTAACACTGTCGACGTATCACGCAGGAGGACTCGGGTTCCCGTCCCGGATCTAAGCTGATTGGACCGATTGCCTCAACACGGACCCTCTCAAGCGTAGGGCCCGATTTGGTGCAATCGGTCCAATCGGCTTAGATCCGACACTGTTGTATACCGTACTAATAGTAAGATTTAGAATATCATTGTTATTATATAGGATTGTATTTTCTTTTACTGGAAGATATTTTTATAATCCAATTGAAAAATATATTGTCTTTTATGTATAAGACAAACCTTTTTAGAGGATGATTCTGTTAAGGATACACAATAGATTACTGCATGTGCTAGAGATCTTTTAAACCCCCTTTTCTTACTAACATAACTTAACCTAATTCACCTAATGGAGAGCAGCATAAAATCACACAGGAAAGAAAAAAGATAAGGATGATGGATCGGAGGGATAACAGCGGTGAAGGCATAGATTACTAATACAGATGGGACACTTAGCTAAAAACAAGGAAATTTCAGTACCACAGCGCCTCTCAGTTAGTTGATTGTGTATTTTTTCTTGAATGTAAAAATTTTATAATTTTTCAAGACATT
>AYEL01082040.1:0-15386 GCA_000484575.1 Olivierus martensii | reverse complement strand
CCAACAATATGAAATAATTAATCAATTAAAGGATGCCATTATCAAAAAATGGGAAGAAATTCCCCTTAACGTGCTGCAAAATTTAATTAAATCTATGCCTGAGAGAATTTATCAGGTAATAACCAAAAAAGGTAGTTTTATTGGCAGGTAAATTGAATATATTTATGTTTATTGAGAAATATCAGTTATGGCTTTATGTTTATGGGACAGTTTTTAACCATTTTAATTTGAATATAATTTAATTTATTTTTGTTACCAGAAAAAAAAACAAAACTTCTGTTCTTGTACGATTATTTTAAATGATACAATACAATAAAAGTAAATATAAATCAAAAAGTTTTATATTCTTTATTTTTCGTGTAAAAATGTTGTTGGCTTTATATTTTTGGGACGCACCTTATTATCAATAGAAATAAAAATTTTGCGTGCGAGAGAATTAAGAACCATGCTCAACTCAAAGTTTAGTCAGTCATGTGTCATACGACGTTTACTTCGTCATATACTGGTCACGTGACCTAGAGAGTGCAGACTAAGATACTAATGGCGGTACTCTGCAGCATAACATAATCTGATCGAATATCGTTCATTGTGAATTACTGAAGATAATTTCAGCAATATGCCACCTCTAAATCGATTAAATATAAGGTAAGAAATTAATATAAAAATTATGAAATAATTTGCTTTTTTGGGCAGTCCTGTCTGCGACAGGTTTACTGACTAAAGAGGGTGTCTCAGAAAAATTTTAGAATTAACTTATTTTGTCTACAGAATTGTCATCCATGCAGATTGGATAGAATATTTAATTAAAGATTAATTAGAATTGATTAAATTGATTAAAGATAAGTTATTCACTTATTAATTAAACTAAACTGTCCTAATGTCATTAAAATGACAGTACAGAAAGAGAAAATTCAATTGTTTTCTCATGCGAAAGTATGTTGTGACAACATGGAGGATCTAAAGCCATTCAGATGTGTTACTTTGGATATAATTGCAATGATTTTATATAAAGCCCATAAAAGTAGTACCAAACTAAAGAGACAACCTACAGGTCTAAGTTCATAAAAGAATCAGTGGTGTAATTGGTACCATTTTTGAAATATACATAGTGTTTTATACAAATCTTTATAATACAGTTGAACTGATGACTGCACATTCAATTATGTGTTAGTAGGATGAATTGTTAACTCTAAAAAATAGTCATTATTAAGCAGTCTATCTCGAATATACAGTGGGTGATCGGTTAACGAACAGTTCAGATAACAAACAAATCGGATAACGAACACTTTTTCGAAAGATTTTTATGTTCGGTTAACGAACACTTCACAGAACAAACTATGGGACCTGCGGACTGACAGAATGACAGGTCACCCCGATGGCTTGGTGGTAAAGCTGTGGCTTAACATTCTGGAGGATCGGGGGTCCCACTCCTCCAATTTTTCAGGAGGGATCTGGGCTTGGCCCGTTGAAACCCGGTTGACTCCACATGGGTGTTGGTCAGCCTGTGATGATGGCGGCTTTACAAGTGACCACTCCAGATAAAAATATTCCATGAGGATATTTCGACTTAACTAACCTAACAGAATGACAGGCTTAGGACTTGCGCGTTCGTGGACTTATGGGTAAGGATGGAAGAACAGTAATTTTTCCTGATTAAAATGAACCCGGAGACAACGTAAAACAAATCAAAGATTTATTAAAGAAAGTAAGAAAGAGATTTTACAATTTTTTGGTCTTAGAATGGCACCCATACCAGGTTGAGGTCAATAGACTTGGGGATCTCTACCACAACAATGCTATTAATCACTTCTGAAAAATCCTGAAGGAGAGAGAGAAGCAATCGATATTGGACAGATTCTTTATCAGAAAATAAACATATAGATGAAAATGCAAGATTATATATGTATATATTATTGTTGTTATATATAAATAAATGTAGTAAGAAATTTTATAATTTTTATTTGTTTTTTTGGGTCTCCGGAACGAATTAATCAAATTCTCATGAAAACCTATGATAAATCGATGATCGGTTAATGAACAATTTGGATAATGAACATTGTCTCGGAACGGATTATGTTTGTTAACCAGTATCACCCACTGTATCACCAATTTAACTCCTGTTTCTTTTTCTGATCATTGACTTATAAATCGACTCTTCTGTTTAGTACTGTTTTTACCGGTCTACAAAGTTAAAATTGTACTATCTTGAAGCTCAAAATCATCTTGCTCGCAAGTTATTTTGAGTATTTTTTGTGTCTGTTACTTTTTTTTATTGTTTTATTACTGTTCTTTAGTCTAACTGATGAATAATTGATGATTTTAAAAGTTTAGTCTAACTGATGATTTAAAAAGTTTAACCATCAAGAACTATTCCATAAGAATAGTTCTTGATAACATAATAGTTTCATAAGAACTATTCCAGTCTAAAGTTGTACCTATTACTAATAAGGATAAACAAATTTTTATAATAAACTAAAACCAAAATTTTTATAACAAATTTTTATATAGACTATTTAAAAAATTGTTTTTATTATTATCATGATGGTTTCCTAAGAATTCATGGTACCATTTTTTCTTTATCCAACTCAACAAAAAAAAATTTTACCATTTTCATTCGATACTTGTCTTTTTTTTAACTAAATATGACTCATGGATGTTGATCTAATTATAAGAGAGTTCAGGTGTGGCAAGAGTAAAAATCCTAATGAAAATTCGATCTCTTTTTAACCTTATCTCCTATTTAATTAGAGACTTTTGGGTTTTGAAGGTAAACATGTAGCATACTTGTGAGAGACTATGTGAAGCACGCCATGGCAATTTTGAAAAGTTCGGCTTAAGATAATTTTTGGAATGATCTTTAACACAGTGGAATTGCCATTTTGTATTTTAATCATCAGTCAATGGGAGGGCAAATCTTCAATTTCAATCCTTTATTTTACCTTTTGAAAAAAATTATACATTAGTGAATTAGATTTATCACCCACTAATTAATTATTAAAATTTGAATTGACAATTCTGTTATGCTGAAGATTCATTCCAAAAATTATCTCTGCTTTCAAGACAAACTTTTCAAAGTTGCCGAGGCATGCTCTGTTCTTTGTATAGTCTCTCACAAGTAAGCTGCATGTTTACCCCATAAAAACATTATTTTGAGCTCCAAATTTGGTCTCAGAATCATGTTTTTCATAATTCCTGTTTTTTTTAAAATTATACTATTAAGATAATAGCCAAAACCTTTATTTTCATCCAAAACCTTTATTTTCATTGTATAGCCCAAAAATTTTTAATGTTCTTCAAAAAAAAAATAAATGCATGTTGTATGAATTGAGATTTGTTTGGAAGAAAACTGCTTTAAGTTTAGGAGTATTTTATTATTATTATAACTCGTCTTTTACAAAAAAAAAATAAATGCATGTTGTATGAATTGAGATTTGTTTGGAAGAAAATTGCTTTAAGTTTAGGAGTATTTTATTATTATTATAACTTGTCTTTTTATATTCTAATATTTTATTATTTGATTAAAAGAAAATTGGGAATGCAAGTAAAAATCCCAGCAGAATTTTGAGCCTAGTTTATTATATCTCTTAATTAAATACTCCTGAGTTCAGTGGTGAAGGTCTCATATGGGGCTGAAGTTTTGTTCTCAAGTTATAGGGCCCCAAAGTTGGGGCTCAGAATTCCCCCCCTTTTTTTTTTGAGATTTTTGCAAAACTTTTATAAATAATTTGATATTTTAAATGATTTTAGATGTATCTATCATTTCGAATCGAATGCAACCAACTTAAATAAATTATGACTTCCCTTTACAAAGTTATGCAATTTTTTTCACTTGTGATGATTTATTTGTTCTGAAACTTGGTAGAATTTCCAAATATTTTATTTTTTTATTGTATAGTATGTAAAACATCCTGTTAATTATATCACATTCTTTCACTTTTCCACATTGAATAATAATAAATCAAATACAGTAATACCCCGAAGTTACACGATAGGTGGGTCTGACGAAAATAATGTAAGTCGAATTCGCGTAAGTCAGGATACAACTTTGCATCTAAATACATATAAATTTTGTTTAAGTGGACCAAGAACTAACAAAAATACTAGTTTAGAAGAAAAATATTTAATAAAAATTGTGGTTCTTTTTACATATTATTACAAAATATATAAAGACAACTTTACCATACACTGCTCAATATTAATAAGCTATGTAACATTCAGCTCACAGAGCAGGCAATAACACACACAGGTTCATTAAAACATATAAATTTTAATTAAAGTACTTTTGGCTTTATCCAGCCCTCATCAGTAAATACTACAAACAACACAAAAAGAATACATTAAATATTGTTATACATTCGAAATGTATTCTAATTTATAAAAATTCTAAATTCGAATAAATATTAAATTTCAAAGTTACGGCATATTATGTCATAACTCCTGGTGCAAAAATAATAACCAAACTAATGCCCTTCAAGATTACCAATATTTCTCCCTATTTATAATAGGTCTGTTCGACATATATGCCACGTCTGTTTCTTCAATGCCCTAATCTTATTTCTATTTTCCTCGTATTACCATGCTGACTAACTTTTTCCAGTTAATTATAGTTAATGTTGTTATTTTTTCTAATAAACCTTTTCGGTTTATTAGAAAAAATTTCAATAGTCTCAGCCACCCTAATTTTATGTTGATAGTCAATAACCTTAATCACTTTAGTTTGATCCCACTTCACAGTGGCATCATAACTCATCAATCTCTGGGCAATGGCAGTATTATCTAATTTCCTACCTTCCACATCAGCTTTATGCTCTTCCACTCTTCTTAACAGATCTATAAGTAGACCCAATGTATAATTCTTTCTCTGTATCCCGATTCGTTATCAATGTCTCATAGACACCTGGTAGATTCATTGTATTTCTCCTGGATTTATCGTTTCTAATTATATTAAAAACATTATTTGCTCTCCTAAAGGCTATCTTCCTTCCTGTCACATGCTCTAATTTCTTCCTATGTTTCGAGAAAAGGATTCGCTTCCATAGCGTACAGTAATTGTTTAAAATCTTCTCTAGTTCCAGTTTCATCAGCGGTATTCCGGTTTCTCCCTTTCGCTTTCATCTTCTTCCATAACTTCCAAATTGTATTAGGATGATAGCCATGTCTTTTAGCTTGTTTCACAATCCATTGTAATTTCTGTTGCGTGCTTTCCTAGGTGGTACAATGGGTGCCAATCCTATACAACAGGGCCCTAAATGCTCCCATCTTCACATGCCATTGTTCTTTAGAGTTATTATGTATGAACAGAGATACATATGTATCTTTCCTAAATACACTAATTTGGTATTCTCCCCTTTCAATTTTAATTTTCAGATCCAAGTAATTAATTTCATGTTCATTCTCTCTCATTTTCTTCAGTTTCAGCCCCAAGGTATTATTTTCAAACAACTCCTCTATATTCAATGGGATTTTTCTCTTTCTTATTATTATTATAATATACCTTCTGTATAATGAATGTATAATGGTATTTAATGTATTCTTTTTGTATTATTTTCAAACAACTCCTCTATATTCAATGGGATTTTTCTCTTTCTTATTATTATTATTATATACCTTCTGTATAATGAATGTATAATGGTATTTAATGTATTATTTTTGTGTTGTTTGTAGTATTTACTGATGAGGGTTGGATAAAACCAAAAGTATTTTAATTAAAGTTTATATGTTTTAATGAACTTGTGTGTGTTATTGCCTGCTCTGTGAGCCGAATGTTACATGGTACAAAATATGTATTAATTCAATATAAAAATATGATACAATACAGAAAGGACGTGTCCAAGAGTTGTTTCAGAACCTTGAGACAGTTCGCAGTGTCCGAGAGTCAGTCCTGAACCTTAAGACAGTTTGACCAAGATTTGCAAACAGATTGAACAAGATTAAAGCAGCACTCTGACAGTATTAACAGTTATCTCCAATAATTATCAAGAAAGAAATCTAAGCAACTTGTCTTGTGCTCCTCCCCATGTTGGGAATCTCCGACCAAAGAGAAATCACATTCAACGGTGTTCATTTTGTTCGTTGAAAGGACTGAATTTATTTTTTTTGCTGCATCAGATACTTATCCTTTCTGAACAGATTGTCGGATTACTTTACCATGTACAAAATCTTTCTCTATTAAAGAAAGCTATTGATTACCAAAACTGTAGTCTGTGTCATTGTAGTCAAAAGCTTATTATTTATCCTTATCCAAATCATGCCACATACTGCATTTAGGCCTAAAGCCTGTTCAGTATCATCCTCAGATTCTACACACTGAAGATAGTGGGTGGCAGTGTTGCTAAATGAAAATATCATGAACACAACTTTGAGTTCACATAAGTCGGGGTATTACTGTATAGAACTTTGACAATCATATTTGTCACTCAGTCAAAAGAGTTAAATACGAACAGTATAAACTTCGTTAAACCAAGCAAAACATATATAGAATCCAAAATTGTTGAAAGCATTACAGTAAGACCCTGATTAACACACAAGATATGTTCCAAAAAAACCAATGCTAAATGAAACAGAGATAAACGAGGTCGTCATAACATACAAATAATGAAGATAGGTGAAACAGGACAGTGAATAAGAAAATATATGTACCATTTATTTTGTAACATGTATTATTACTATTGTATTACATAAATTATAAACATATTTTATTGATAATATCAGTTTGTATTCATAAATCATTTATGAGAATCAAAACTATTCCAGTAAATAATTTATATTTGTGATGAGGGAGGTTCTTCCTTATTTGACACTTTTTTTTTTTTGTTAAGAGGTCATCTAACATCGTTTGCCTTTTTCCTCTTTCATTCAGCAAGCAATTGTCAATATTGACACTACACATCTGTGACACTTTGTCTTGTCTTTGAATCTATCAAAATTTGGATCAGTTTGTATAAATTTGTGAAGAGGTTAACTCTGATCTATCCTGTTTTATTATTTTATTATGCTCTTTTATTATTTTTCATTATTTTCATTATTATCTAATGCATTATACTTTAGTTTGAGTTGACTTACTTCCACATTCTCCATCTCAATATTTTGCAATTCCATACTACGGATGGACATCCATCTTTTAGGCGAGCTTTCTCGGCTAATGACGTCATCATCTAATCTAAATAAGTTTTACCACTGATCCAATGTGAGAAAATAAGAATGATCTCCTATCGATGTTTTGTTTGGTGCAGAATTAAATTGTAAAGAAGATGACATGATGACATGAATTGATTACTCTGTAAGCTGATGAATTTAATATTGTTATGCGAACTTATGCAGATGAGCGAAGTGCAGAATTGTATGTCACTCACTTGTCAGTATAAAAACGGAAGCAGCTAACGACACATGGAGGTGTTGGTTCTAAAGTGAAATTGGCTGAGTGACATTTGAATTATTGTAAAGATCTACGATTGCTTGAAATTTTGTAACAGGTGGTGGAGCTCTTAGAAGTTAAGTAGTATTTAAGGTTTATTTCTTGTGAATAATTGGATATTTGAATTGAATTAAATAAGTTTCATTGATTATCCGATTGGTGCTTTATTATTTAAAGCTTTAATTAACACTTTTGTAAGTGTTTTGAGTCTAATAAATTTTATATTTTGTTATTTAACTTGTTTTGAGAATTTCTTCAATTTATTAGTATAAGTTTCTAACATTGTTAGTTGTTTTTGATCTAACACTTAATTGATACTTCTAGTTGTAAGTTTCTGGTTTTGTTTTTTCTGGTTGAATGTTAATTGTTGTTGGATTGTTTTAATTTAATTATATCTAGTTTAGAAAATAGTAAGACCTTAGCTCAGGCTGAACTCTGGATTGCAGAGTCATTAGACCGTTAGGTTTAGATTATAATTATTGATATTCGTTAGAATTAGCGACTTTGCAAACTGATCCATAATTTCTGTAATAGTGGCTAAACTTGTTTTGAGAAAATCCATTGGAAGTTCTGCAGCAAACTTTTATATGTGCTGCACTGCACTGATATCAAACACACTGCGAGATGGCATAGGAATGTCAAATCAACAAATTCATTCAGTTTTGGATTTATGTGAATATAATGGTTTGAAAAACAGCACTAAAGTGAATCAATAATAAATATAGAATTTGAAAAACCCCACTTTATATGGAGACAGCATTAAACGGGGTCTTACTGTATTTAAGTTGATTTTACTTTTCCAAATATTAAATTATTTCAATTTTATTTTAATCAAATAACAGAATACAGTATTCCACAAGTAAAAGCAGTTTTTTTTCAAACAAATCTGAAGTCCACACACAGTTTTTATTTTTTACATTTCATTGGTTCATGGGTCATGAATTGTCTTAGTGTATTGTTAAATTAACATTCAGGACCTTTTTTTGATCTGCATAGAAGTCTGGACCACTGATAACTTTGGTGATTGCTCCTGCAAAGGGCATGAACTAATCAGGTTTGCTGGCAAGGATCAAGATTCTGGAAGTGCCTGTGGACCTTCTGGTGCCAAGATTTTGGAAGAGGGCATGGAAGTGTGCCCTTCTTAGGCATCTTTAGTGTTATGGGTCTGAGGCTAATTCATATCAACCTCCAGGATTCCTGAGCTGCTTCTGCCCTTCTGGATTGATGGCTTGTGGGAGTTATGACCTTGCTCTTATTCAAGAGCCATGGCACTATAAGGGCCAAATATGAGGATTTAACTGTAAAGAAAGTAAGTTATTTACTTTCTAAAGAAAAGAAAGAAAAGAAAGTAAGTTATTTACTTCTAATAGTGGTCCTCAGACTTGTGTTTTTGCTAAAAAATAACAAATGTTTCACCCATATGGGATTTCTGTTTTAGGGATCTTAGCACTGTTCAGGTGAAGTTAGATGAGGTTGTACTAGTAGGGAATTTATAGTTTCCTCTGCATATTTCCCTCATGATAAAGACAAACTACCACCAATAGCTGAATTTGATCTTTTGGTTGAGTTCTCTCAAAAGAATCATTTGATTTATTGGTTGATTTTGATGCTAATTCTTATCATGTTGTTTTGGGAAGGAATGACATCAATTGAAAGGTTGAGTATTTTATTGGAGTTTCTGGTAGGTACTATCCTCTGTTTTAAATAAGGGCAATTAACCTTCATCATAAATGCATCCAATACAGAATATTGTTTTACAATGTGCACATTTTATGAACCCTATACTCACAAGTTTCTGAAATTAACTGCAGATTTAAACTTTATCTCACAAATGTTTCCCAAGTACAATAAAACTTTGAAACCTAATCACTTGTAAACTGTCATTTAATTGTCGCAATTTGAAACTATCAATACAATACCAATTGGTATTTAACCAATTGGTATTGTTCGGGTTAGAACTTTATTCCCTTGTGTTTTATTATAATTCCTGTATTAAATAGGATAGTGTTGCAAGCATGCAGAAAAAAAACAAAGATTTTTATTAAAAAATATATTTGTTAATTAAATTTTGTGTAAAAAATTTACTTACATTCCTTTATATGTGTATTTAATATTTGTGAAGGAAATGTTTAAAGGACATACCAAAAATTTAAATAATTACAAAATAGTAATTTCTCATTAATAAAAAATACATTGTACAATAATCCATTTCAGTTTTGATATAACCAAAAATTTAAATAATTACAAAATAGTAATTTCTCATTAATAAAAAATACATTGTATAATAATCCATTTCAGTTTTGATAAAAAATTTTTAAAAAGACGAGATTTGAATCTGCATCCTTCCGATCAATAATCAAAAGCTGAACGCATCACACTATGACAACACTCAATCAAATGCTATTATTAATCAGTATATAAACAATATAAAAAAACTTTTAAATTCTAGAAAATCTGAGAGGGCCATGGTTGGCATTCCTCTTGTAAATTAACAAAAAATTGTAATTTCATAAAGATAATACCTAGTAATTTAAATTAATTGCATAGATTTAGAATGGTAAAATACATCCAAAATCATTTAAATTATCAGAATATCTAAAATTTTTTCAGGGAAATCATAAAAAAGTAATTCTTAAATTATGGAGCCCCATAACTTGAAAATAGGAATGTCAGCTCCATATGGGAATTTTACTATTCACAAGCTTTTAGGGGATAGAAAAGATGATCAAATTTCCATCAGGATATTTATTTCTGTCAAACCAAAGTTTTAGAATTTCTATAGTCTGTAAATATAGATAGTACCTAATTTACTTATATCCCACTTAAATAAAATTTGACTTTACATAAAATATTTTTCATAATTATTTTTTTTAGATAGAGCATAAATATATACTATATAAGTTACAACTGTAAATATATTATTTAACATTTAAAAGTTCATATTACTTGATTTGTTTAGTATTGATGCTAAGTATAATATTATTGATATATAAATTTTATTTAGGATATCTTTACATAATGTTATGACATCATAATATTATGTAGGGATACCATCATAGTTCATCTAAACCCAAAAAATTTTTGATTCAAAATTTTTTGTGTCAACACAATTTAATCAATTAGAGATTAATGCTTATCTGTGTAATTGTATTTCTAGTTTTTATTATAAATGAAAGAAATTAAAATATTTATTAATATGATGTAATTTTTAAACTTTCGTTCTCCTGATGATGATTGAATGAAATTTTTTTGCTGATTGTTAGTAAAAATTTTAAATTAAAATAAAAAATGAAAACAGATCTTTAAAACATTTATTTTTTTTTTAGACTACAGAAGCTAATTTTGAAAGCAAGTATTGTTGAAATCTGTTAACTATTATTCAAAGTAGAAGACAAAATGAGTAGAATCAGTAGACAATCTCCATTTAGACTGTTTTTTAAGCATAAAATACTGAAGTGAAATTGTTGGTTGGAAAAATAGTAATACAGTAATCATGCATTAAGACAAACATAAAAAGGGAACCCAAATTGGGAGGAATTCCTCCCCAATTTGGAGGAGTTCCTTCCCAAGTATGGAGGAATTTCTCTTCAGGAACACTGACAATCATCTGGAGGAACACCGACAATCATCTGGAGGAACTCTGACGGTTGGTGTCGGCATACTGACAGTTGGAACACCGACAGTTCCTTGGGAGAGCACCAAGTTCTGAACTTCTACATTTTTTACCTTATATGGAATAAACAATAGTTTGTATGTGTTGATCCCCAGTTTTCGATGTTGACTCTAAAAAGGACACGTGCAACATTTATCCAAACACCCCTCTACCTTCTTTACCATATTTGGTAAACATATGGGATCTGTAACTTATGACATCAGAAGAAAAATAAAGCAGAAAGAAATATCCTCTTTCAGACAACCATTTTTACTTCAGAAGTAGTGCAAGACAGAGCTATGTCAGATAACCAGCAACCCTGTACTTCCAGGCAGGCAACCCTCTACTTCCAGGCAGGCGTAGTGCAAGACAGAGCTATGTCAGATAACCAGCAACCCTGTACTTCCAGGCAGGCAACCCTTACGCAACCCTCTACTTCCAGGCAGGCAACTCATATACAGCCGACCTGTACTAGTAAACGGCGTCCATTATCCGACGAAGATTTTTGTCGACTTCTTTGTGATTCAGATGAAGAAGAATCAGAAAGAAGTAATTTATCTGATGATCGTGACGATATAGATGATGATTATATAGAGTCTGAAGAGACAGATGGAAACACCTGGAAGAGATACAGAAGACGGGACAAAGATCTACAACGTATCCAGTTTACAGTACAAAATTCTGGTTTCCAGATTCCAATTCACAATTGACCAGACAATGAACTAGGATATTTTCAGTTGTTTTTCACAGACAAACTTTTAAACAAAATAGTAAATGCCACAAATAGTTATGCTCAAGAAAAGATAAGTAAATTTAGACAATTGCCAAAATATTCAGTTTGGAAAAAGTGGAGGGAAACGAATCTAAAAGAAATCAAAGCATTTTTTGGAGTAATCATAAATATGGGACTGAATCCGAAGACCGAATTATACCAGTATTTTTCGGAAGATTTGGTAGATAGATATCCTTTTTTTAAATTAATTTTCAGTAGAATGCATTTTATGCAATTATTTTGGATACTATCTACAACGTATCCAGTTTACAGTACAAAATTCTGGTTTCCAGATTCCAATTCACAATCGACCAGACAATGAACTAGGATATTTTCAGTTTTTCACAGACAAACTTCTAAACAAAATAGTAAATGCCACAAATAGTTATGCTCAAGAAAAGATAAGTAAATTTAGACAATTGCCAAAATATTCAGTTTGGAAAAAGTGGAGGGAAACGAATCTAAAAGAAATCAAAGCATTTTTTGGAGTAATCATAAATATGGGACTGAATCCGAAGACCGAATTATACCAGTATTTTTCGGAAGATTTGGTAGATAGATATCCTTTTTTTAAATTAATTTTCAGTAGAATGCATTTTATGCAATTATTTTGGATACTACACATGCCAATGTCAACCCAACAGTGCAGGGGAAGAAAGATAAGAAGTGTATCGAATTATATCAATAGAAAATGCAGAGAAGTGTTCATTCCACCGCAAAAGATAGCTGTTGACGAAAGCACTGTTGGATTCAAAGGCTGTGTAAAATGGAAATGTTATAACCCTAAAAAGGCAACAAAGCGGGGGCTGCATATATATTGTTTATGCTGCAGATCAGGATACGTTTCTTGTTTTATCCCATATTATGGGAAAGAAACAACAGATAGCCTCATATGACCAGAATTCCCATTTACCTGTTGAATAGTGTTACAGCTGATAACAATTTAATTAGAAAAATGCAGTAATGGAAGTGGTTTCCACCTATATACCAATAGATTTTATACCTCACCGAAGTTAGCAGACGAACTAAGAAAAATAAAAATTCATCTAACTGGAACTTGTCAAACAAACAGGGAAAACTTTCCACAACAACTGAAGGTAGCACCAAAATTATCATTACATAATCACATCAGTTATCAAAAAAATAAAGAAATTATGGCCCTCAGCTATTAAGACAAAAGAATCATAATGATGCTCTCAACTTATCATAACATCGAAACTGAAAATGTTTCTCAAATAATGAAAAGAGGTGAAAGAAAAATCATAAAAAGGCCAAAGGTAATAACAGATTATATCAAAAATATGGGAGGAGTAAGTACTCAGGATCAGTACTGTGGAAGTTATGCTTTTGCCAGGAAGTCCACAAAATGGTGGCAAAAATTATTATTTTTGGTTACTTGAGGTAAATATCTTATTTTAGTTGTAAACAATTTCCTATAAAATTTTATTTTATATATACAACCTTTCTAAAATACTTTTTCTAAAAAGGTTTTTATCTTATAGGTAGCATTAGTAAATAGCTATATTCTATGGAGTATTGACAGAAAAGAAAAAAATTTGCCAGAAAAGAGCCATCTCTATTGTAGAAAAAAAATAATACAACAACTTGTTATGATTGTTGATGGTGTGCAAAATTCTGAAGCAAGAAAAAGAGGAAGATCCTCATCCTCAGATGATGTGGAAAGACTTTTAGGAAAGCATTTTATGGCAAGAACAGCTAGAAGAATACCTAAAGACTGTATAGTATGTAGTGATAGGAAAACTCCTGGATGCAGAAAACAAACGGTATGTTATTGTAAAACATGTACGAGAAAACCAGGATTATGTTTTGAATGTTTTGAGACAAGACATACAGAACAAGTTTTGTAAAAATCTTTTCTTTTATAAATTTTTATGTATAATATTTTTCAAACTGCATAAATAAACTTCCACTTATATAATTAGTATATCTATAAATAAGCCTTATTCGAAGTAGAAAAAGATATTTTTATTATAGAAGTACTTTTGACTTCAATAAGTCATCATCAGCTATAATAAAAAAACAATTAGAATACATCATTTTTTTCAAACGATGAAAAAAACGATTTATTCTAATTGTTTTTATGTATAGCTGATGATGACTTATTGAAGTCGAAAGTACTTCTATAATAAAAATATCTTTTTCCACTTCGAATAAGGCTTATTTTTCAAACTTTTTATAAATTGTATTTTTCAAAATTATAATAATTTTATTATATAGTATTTGAAGCAAATTAAACACACGTCACCAGAAACGCGATACTTATCTCATGTCCCTAGTACGAGGTTTAGCATGTTTAGTGGCTAATCAGCAGTTGATGTGCTTGTTTCTCTCATTGCAATTTTTGTATCTCATTGTAACTCTATCATGTCCAGTAAGAAAAATAATACAGTACTACTGATGAAAAATTTCTGAAATTCTTAAATATTTTTAATTTTGTATTTATGTATTTAATTTATGTGTGCTAATAAATACTTTATAAATGTTTATGTAAATTTATATATTTTTAACTGCTTTAAGTTAAATAAAAACCTAATTTATGAAAATATTAAAACAGAAATCAAACAAATCGAGAATTAAAAAGTTCTCAACTTGCATCAGAATCGATTTATAATGGAGACATTGGTATAAAGGCCGGTTCACACTACAGCGAGTGAGCGAGACGCGCGCTTCTACGATACCCCGCGAAACATGCACACACGCGCGAGTGATCGCGTTCGTATTGTTCACATACCGGCGTGTGTATTTGGAGGAAGCCAATCAGAGATGGTCACGCATATGCACCGATTAACCAATGACAGTGGTCGACTTATTTTACTGTAGTGTATACGTCCTCCGTCTTAACAAGTTGAATGTGGGAAAAGTTTTTTTGTAAATCTGTGTTATTATTATTAATTTTAAATCAGCTAATTGTTTAATTAAGGAAGCTTGACCATAATTCACGAAAAATATATTAAAATTATATCTAAACTTTTATCGATAGCCTAAAAATGTGATTATTTTGAAATTGCAATTGGTATGCTATGCCTAATTAATCACATATTTGCTTTATTTCGCAGAAAAATACGTAATAAGTCTACAGTTCTTTCTCCTTATAAATATGATTTGTTATATGGAAAGCATATATCAATAATTCAAACTACAAGACTAAGATTAAGATTGAAATGAAACTCTGATTTCTATTGGTTCACTCAGCGTGTATAGACGCGTGCGTTTAACGCGCGAGTCTATTCGGCAGACTCGCGCGTATATTGACGCGCGCTAATGAGATCACTACCGTTGCCATGGTGACCTTCGCGTTTAAACGCGCGACTCTCGCTCACTCGCTGTAGTGTGAACCGGCCTTAAAGCGTAAGCGTATAAGTATAAGGCGCGGTTTCCACTGTACGATTTCGTCCAGCATGACGCCGTCCAGTAGCTTCCGATTTCGGACAGCAAAACGTTTACGCGCTCACATAGGCCGTATAACGGATCCGTAACTTTTAAAACGTCATGTCGAAGTAGCCAATAACGAATGTTGTAAAAATAAA
>AYEL01082036.1:0-23819 GCA_000484575.1 Olivierus martensii | reverse complement strand
AGAGAGGCTTTCTGAACACAAGGACAATATAACCAAAGGTGTCCTCAGCACTGCTTTGGCCCAAAGAGCATACGAAAAAACACTGTAGTCCTCTGGAAAGAAGCTAAAATCATACGGAATGTGCACGATCGCAAGACATTGCCTGTGGTAGAGAAGATGGAAATTTTAAAGAACAGTGTGACGAATAATGTAATTAATATCCAACAAGCTGACGGACTAAGTGCAGCATGGAGATATGCTATACGCAATGACTTTTAATAACTTTTATTTGCCTTAGGTCTATGTATATTTTCCAATACCCCGGTGTATTTACGATTTATTTTAATACCATATTACATATATTTACGTAATTTATGTTTATGTTTATTTTTAGAATTTTATATATTTTTTCACATTCTATTTTAATTAGTTAATTTTAAATTTTAAAAGAATTCCTCTGTTCTGTTCTAATTCATTGTATTCTTTTATATACAACTGATGATGGTAGTACCAATACCGAAAAAAAATTTTTGTCTAATTAAATATGTTATTTTTCACTGCTTATTGTGCTTTTTTTCGGACTTTAATGGTAAAGGTTAAGCAGTTATAGTGATTTCTTTTATGATTATATTTATTATTATTTAACTTGTTTTGAGAATTTCTTTAATTTATTAGTATAAGTTTCTAACATTGTCGTTTGTTGTTTTCGATCTAACAGTTAATCGGTACTTCTAGTTATAAGTTCCGTTTTCCGGTTTTGTTCTGCTTGTTTATCATTAGTTGTTATTAGATTATTTTGGAATTAATTATTTTTAAGTTAGAGTTTAGTTAAAGATCTGAGCTCAGGCCAAACTCTGGATTGCAGAGTGGTTTTAAGACCTGAGCTCAGGCCAAACTCTGGATTGCAGAGTCGTTAGAACCGTTAGGTTTAGCTTGTAATTAGTATTATTGATCTTTGTTAAAATCCGCAACTTTGCAATTCCACATTTCTCTCAGTGACTGCTCTGATACATTGCTATCATATTCTCCAAAATAGAGTAGCTTATTTCTCCAATTCACTTATCAAAGCTTATGTTTGTTGCATGGTGTAATTAGATAAATAATCACATCTGTTTACCACCATTTTCTTTGAATACTGAGTTTGTACAGTGCCGGTGAAATGCAATGTAATGAGTAGTTTCATTGGTTGGAATGAGATTGATGTTACGTATATGCATATTCTAAGCATCATGGGGAAAATGATGATGTTTCCTGAGAGAGAATGACTTGAGCATCGTTTAAAACATAATAATCTCTCTACTGTCTCTGTAGAAAGATTGTCTTTCCACAGAGATGAAAAATCGTCTCTGCGGAGAGACTGAGACCTGCATAGCCCCCTGGTCTACCATAGCTCATGACGCTAATATGCAAAATATAACAGCAACTATGAAGAAATGTGTTTTTAATATGGGGATTAATTTGTCTTAGCAGTTATTTCAAATATGCCAAAAATACAATACATGCATATCTTGCTTTATGGAATTTCGCTAATATGGCATTTCTCAATATTTTCCATGTTTTTATTTTATATCTCAAAATGAAAATTTTCTACAAGATAATACATAGAATAGGTATATAAAATATAAATTAGCAGAAGATGGGCTGAGCTTGTAACAATCCTGAAAAACTGATTGTGTAAGATCTGAATCAAATCTGGATCCTCCAAGATGATACACAAATTCTTTAAAATGTGGCCATCTGTTTGAGTTTTTTAGGCCTAATGCTATTGTGTACTTAATATATAAAAGTGTAAATATGTTTTTAGATTTTTATATGCATTTGCAAATGAAAAAAGGCAGGTTGATTTGCTTTACAGCAATGATCTAGAACAGGGCTGTCCAATTATAATGAACCCGAGGGCCATAGCCATGTTTACTAGAGATATGGCAGTTACAAAAAAGGGGCGGGTCTTTGGTACTCGATACGCTATTGTCTCAACAAACGGAACGCACAAATATAACCTTTTTTGAAAACCAATTTTATTTTCAGATTAGGAAACCTTATTACAACTCTACTGTCTCTGTAGAAAGATTGTCTTTCCACAGAGATGAAAAATCGTCTCTGCAGAGAGACTGAGACCTGCATAGCCCCCTGGTCTACCATAGCTCATGACGCTAATATGCAAAATATAACAGCAACTATGAAGAAATGTGTTTTTAATATGGGGATTAATTTGTCTTAGCAGTTATTTCAAATATGCCAAAAATACAATACATGCATATCTTGCTTTATGGAATTTCGCTAATATGGCATTTCTCAATATTTTCCATGTTTTTATTTTATATCTCAAAATGAAAATTTTCTACAAGATAATACATAGAATAGGTATATAAAATATAAATTAGCAGAAGATGGGCTGAGCTTGTAACAATCCTGAAAAACTGATTGTGTAAGATCTGAATCAAATCTGGATCCTCCAAGATGATACACAAATTCTTTAAAATGTGGCCATCTGTTTGAGTTTTTTAGGCCTAATGCTATTGTGTACTTAATATATAAAAGTGTAAATATGTTTTTAGATTTTTATATGCATTTGCAAATGAAAAAAGGCAGGTTGATTTGCTTTACAGCAATGATCTAGAATAAGGCTGTCCAATTATAATGAACCCGAGGGCCATAGCCATGTTTACTAGAGATATGGCAGTTACAAAAAAGGGGCGGGTCTTTGGTACTCGATACGCTATTGTCTCAACAAACGGAACGCACAAATATAACCTTTTTTGAAAACCAATTTTATTTTCAGATTAGGAAACCTTATTACAAAATTTTATTTACCAGATTGCATCCAATAAACATGCTAACAAAAAGTTATAAAATATAAACAGTTAAAAAATATAAAAAAAGTATGTATGTACCTATTTATATGATAAATGAGGGCGGGCAACAGCATTTACAAGGGCTGGATATTTACATCCATTCCTGTTAAAGAAGAATCTCCAAGGCAGGTTCTGAATCAATTCTTAAATATTTTCATGTTAGAAAATGCACTTTCACACAAATAAGTACTACCAAACATTGAGATTACTTTCCGACCAAAATCACAAAAGTTAGGAAAATATTCGTTAAACACAGCAGTTTACCTATGTGATTTGTTATGAAAATGTTATTTTCCCACTGCTACTAATATATTCAATTTTCATTTTCTGTTCTACGTTTTTTCTCACTCATTTCACAAATGCAACTTACTCATGGTAAAATAAAAATTAAATTAAAACATAAAATAAAATTAAATTCAGTGTTAAAATAGAACTTCAACTTAGATGAAATATTTTACAGTTCAAACTAGCACTAATCAAAAGTGGAAAAAATACACAAAGTTAGGAGTGCTTTCGACTTTAATAAGCCATCTTCAGCTACATCTTACATACAAAAGATCTTAGAACATAAGAATGTTTAACAGAACAATTCAAAGTTTAAAATGTACAAACGATAAAATGATAAAATAAATTGCAAAAAGTTATTAATTAAATTAATTTTTAGAACTAATAAAAGTTAACAGGCTTTTAATTATTAAGAATAAAAATAAAATAAAAATAAATAAATTATACGTAGCCCAGTTACAAACGATAAAAGTGGGCAAAATTAATCTTGAAGTTCAAACAGCAATTGATAATGTTTTAATCCAGAGTAATGTTCCTGTTGATCTACTGGATAGTGAAAGAAATTCAGCTGTTGTTAGCTATAGTTCATGTGATATAGAAAATGGTAATTTTTTGTTAGCTACTTATCAATGCCAAGCTAATACTACAAGATTAGAAATCAAGATTAGATGTATTTATAACGACCCGAACCTGACCTGGTCCGGTCGTTATTTTTAGGTCAGACCCCACGTCCCTCCCGACGAGGCCTTACTCGAATTCGTATGCGAATATCAATGTTGGAGGCATATAAGAAATCCCTAATTGCAGAAAAAGACTCCATAACAAGGTTCAATAGAACTAATTAATTTATTAGAAGTTAAAAACAGCTTACAGTAATTAAAACACAATAGAAATGGTCTCCCTGTCACCACTAAGTATCCGTACCTTCATACTCCAATACAGAAAAAGTAATCAGTTGTCAATGTCACAAAAGAGAAATTGATACTAATACAAATACTAATTCAGTCATCAGCAAACTACATCTCCCTGATCTAGAGGTAAATATCTTTTTTACAATAGCAACTTTTAGAAGTCTTGTGTTCAGCTCATTTACTTACAGTTGTGCAATAATCTTCAATTTCTAGTTTATAGATAAAACAATTCATGTTATCTTTATAATTTGACAATAATTACTTACTGATTGTAAATTGTTGATGAAATCAGTCTTCAATTCTTGAATTGGATTAGTGATATTAATTTAGAATGGATGACATCATATGACAAGTGAATTTGTTTGGAAGACTGAATTTCCATTCCATAATTTGTAACCTGAAACTTCCAAGATCAAGGATATGAAATATAAGTTAGTCCTTAAATTAAAACATAATACAGTAAGATCCCCCTTAATGCTGTCCCATTTGACGCTGTTTCGATATAATGCACTTTTTTCAAATTCTATATTTTTACTGATTCACTTTGACATGGTTTTTCAAACCATTATTCTTACATAAATCTTAAATTGCAGGAATTCGTTGCATTGATATTCCTATGCTGTCTCCCAGTGCATTTGATATCAGTGCATGTAGTACTTATGAAAGTCAGCTGCGGTCTTCTTTCTTTCTTTTGTATGGTAAGCTTGGTGGCTAAAATTTGATTGCCCCTTTCCACTCAAATAGAGTACTAAGGGAGTCATTCTGGGCCAAAATTAAAAGCGAAATGTAGAAGAAGCAAAGAACCATTCCAACTTAACCTATGTGATGATATGTGTGAGAGTAATCCAACCCATTCTATGTTAGGTAGAAGCTTAGAACTATGTTAGTAGAAATTAAGTACTATGTTATTAGAAACCTAGGACTATGTTATTAGTATATCTAGAAAGTCTGTTAAGAGAAAAGTTAGTAAAAGATTTATAACTATGTTAATACCTAAAACTAATAAAATCTTTTTTTGAAAAAAACAATGTATGCTAATTGTTTTTATGTATAGCTGATGATGACTTATTGAAGACAAAAGTACTTCTATAATAAAAATATCTTTTTCCACTTCGAATAAGGATTATTTTTCAAATTTTTATAAATTGTATTTTTCAAACTTTTATAAATTGTATTTTTCAAAGTTATAATTAAATTTATTATATAGTATTTGAATTTTCAATAACTTTTTTTCCTAATATATAATAATTCAAAATAATTTAGGTATATATATCTAAAAATATAAATAAAACAAAAAACACTAAATGCTAATTATCTGTAGAATTGATATTTTCTGTTAGTGAAAGCGACCCAAATTACAGAAAAAAATAAAAAAAAAATCTACTAATTATAAAATTTACAAAATTATTCTAAATAATTTTTTATTCAAATAAAATATGAAAATTATTCTGTAATCAATCCAAAATTATAACATATCAAATATAGCATTGCAAGTAAAAAATAGTTATAAAATAAAATTCCTATATCCAATTTATTTCAACATTATATTCTTACAATGTCAGAAATGCACTTAACACAAATAATGTTTACAATACTTATCTAATAACAGAGGAAAGAGTCGGTCCCCTCTCCTCTAGGTAATCAGGCTGTTTCATTTTGTAAAAATAGGGGACAAGTAGAGTTAGAATTGATATTTTCTGTTAGTGAAAGCGACCCAAATTACAGAAAAAAATAAAAAAAAATCTACTAATTATAAAATTTACAAAATTATTCTAAATAATTTTTTATTCAAATAAAATATGAAAATTATTCTGTAATCAATCCAAAATTATAACATATCAAATATAGCATTGCAAGTAAAAAATAGTTATAAAATAAAATTCCTATATCCAATTTATTTCAACATTATATTCTCACAATGTCAGAAATGCACTTAACACAAATAATGTTTACAATACTTATCTAATAACAGAGGAAAGAGTCGGTCCCCTCTCTAGGTAATCAGGCTGTTTCATTTTGTAAAAATAGAGGACAAGTAGAGTATGAATATTTCTTTATAAAATGGGACAAAATAATTCCGTTTTTATATTAGATAAGTAGCAAATAATTCATTGTTCCGCCATTTTTAAAACGCATTGATCAAATGACGTGCGAAATACATTGGATGAAAATATATTGCTGTCAGTAGAATATTGGTACAAATTACAGCCGAGAGAGGTCAGCAGCAACCAAACAGCTAAATTACATAAAAATACAAACAAATTTTCAAAATTTTCAAATTTTCATAAAAACCCGAGAGAGGTCAGCAGCAACCAAACAGCTAAATTACATAAAAATACAAACAAATTTTCATATAAATAATAAATAAATAAATACAAAAACAAAAAATGCACTGAAAAGTTATTAATTTTTTAAATATTTGAAGAAATATAACATAAAATAAGAGAATGAACAGGGTTCTGTCGTAAAACTGTCACCAGAGGGATGAGGTTAATAATCGAAACAAAGAAGTATCAACAATTATGTATATATGATATAAACAACCTTCGTTAGTTCAAAAAATATTTCAAATATAACATATAATTATTATATTTTGATATAAAATACTATAAAGAATGTAATTATATAAAAAAAATTCGGGTCCATTATGAGAAGGAAAAAGTTTCAAGAAATATGAAAAAAATAATCATCCCGTCCATTAGGCTTAGCATTCACGATTTTAAATTTTACAGAATAATATAGCATAATATTACTACAAAACTGCGATTTTTCGTCTCAATATGATCAGCCAAAGAAAAGTTAGTGAAAAAACAAAATATCGGCATTTTTAAAAAAACCGCTTTGGAGTGTTATGGGACGGTTAAAAAATTTAATGAGGAGTGGAAAGGGTTAATGCTTTTTTTTCATTATTGTCCAATTGATAATACAAAATGTATTTACTATATAATGTTTATTATTTGCACTATGGGATTTATTTTCACCATATATGTTGAATGTAAATAATAAATTACAATATTGGAAATGCATCTTCATTGGGTCTATTTTAAAATGACTCTATTGTGGGTCTGATTCAATTTACATACTTGTGTTCAGAAACACATTCAATATTAAATGTACTATATTCATATATCAATTTATTTAAATATTTAATAACATTATTAAAAATTTCTAGTTTAATTTTATATAAAATGATGAAGCTAAAAACTTTCGTTCTCCTGATAGTAAATGAATGAAACTCTTAACTGATTTTTAAAATAATTTTGAAAATTAATATAAGTAAAAGCAATTTTTAAATATAATTATATACTTTTTTTCATTCCAGATTTTCCTATTAACTACAGTGAATTTGACAGCAATAATTTTTATCTTCAAGCACATGCATTGTCATAATTTTTATTCCAAAAATGTTGAAACAATGACAGAACTGTTTTAAAGTAGACTTTCAAAATTTATTGTGAATTGTTTTATAATTGATCTGAAATGGGTTCTAAGTACAGCAATAATTTTTATCTTCAAGCACATGCATTGTCATAATTTTTATTCCAAAAATGTCGAAACAATGACAGAACTGTTTTGAAGTAGACTTTCAAAATTTATTGTGAATTGTTTTATAATTGTACTGAAATGGGTTCTAAGTACTACTGCCAATAGAAAAATCATCATTAAATTGAAGATTGTTGGAATAAAAATTAAATAGAAGCAATCATGAGTTAGATAAAAATGATTTTTGATGATAAAAAAAACCTGACTGCAAAATTAAATTTCACAACTGCAATTAACTCATTTATGAAGAATAATTTGTGCAATACTGTGAAGAGTGTATGTAATGATTGAAAATTGTAGAAATTTTAATAATTGAATATGCTTTCTTTGCATTGGGTTATTTTATATACACCTAGTTTCTTTTTGTCTGAACTCTATATTATATTTCTTGGAGATAAGTGCTTAAAGAATATAATGCAAAAAAAAAATAACATCTGCAGTGCAAAAATTTTAGTATGGGGTATACACTGACTGCAACTGGAAAATCACCCACATTTGACCCCCTTTATGTTGACCCCTAATTTAATGATGCCGAGTCCAAAAATGTAGTTCATTTCATTTATGAAGAATAATTTGTGCAATACTGTGAAGAGTGTATGTAATGATTGAAAATTTTAGAAATTTTAATAATTGAATATGCTTTCTTGGCATTGGGTTATTTTATATACACCTAGTTTCTTTTCGTCTGAACTCTATATTATATTTCTTGGAGATAAATGCTTAAAGAATATAATGCAAAAAAAATAACATCTGCAGTGCAAAAATTTTAGTATGGGGTATAGACTGACTGCAACTGGAAAATCACCCACATTTGACCCCCTTTATGTTGACCTCTAATTTAATGATGCAGAGTCCAAAAATGTAGTTCATTTTTTGGCCCAAGGCCCCGTTATTGAGATATAGAGCCCCAAAATTAGGGCCTATGAATCAAACTTTTTTATGTTTACAATGGAAATTTAAGAGATAATTTGATAATTCTAATTAATTTCAATGTGGTTTTACACTCCGAATCCAATGCGATCATTTCCATTAACCTATGACCTACCTTTAGAAATCACATAGTTTTTTCCATTTACATTGTTTTTATATTGCAATTTCTTGTTTCTTAGTTTTAGCTATAAATATAGGTGGAAAATATCACATTAATTCTAAATAATATCTTTGAATTTCCATAAATGCTAACTGTAATAAAGTACAATGCTATGAGCAACAAAATATTTTTGTTTTCTTTGTGAAGAGTGTAGTCCAATTCCGAAAAGCATGCTGGGTAATTTGCTCTCTTACTGGCAATTTATTTATATTTCCTCTTACGAAATAAATTTAAAATTGTAGTTTATATTAATTACTTAGGAATTTAATATTTATTATATAATAACAATAAACATGTATATGAATAGATTATTGTAATTAATAAAGATAAATAGCAAACAAAGTTACAAGCTTTCATACGTAGTACTGTATTAGATCACGATTCATTTTTTTGGCCCAAGGCCCCGTTATTGAGATATAGAGCCCCAAAATTAGGGCCTACGAATCAAACTTTTTTATGTTTACTATGGAAATTTAAGAGATAATTTGATAATTCTAATGAATTTCGATGTGGTTTTACACTCCGAATCCAATGCAATCATTTCCATTAACCTATGACCTACCTTTAGAAATCACATAGTTTTTTCCATTTACATTGTTTTCATATTGCAATTTCTTGTTTCTTAGTTTTAGCTATAAATATAGGTGGAAAATATCACATTAATTCTAAATAATATCTTTGAATTTCCATAAATGCTAACTGTAATAAAATACAATGCTATGATCAACAAAATCTTTTTGTTTTCTTTGTGAAGAGTGAAGTCCAATTCCGAAAAGCATGCTAGGTAATTTGCTCTCTTACTGGCAATTTATTTATATTTTCTGTTATAAAATAAATTTAAATTTGTAGTTTATATTAATTACTTAGGAATTTAATATTTATTATACAATAATAATAACAGTAAACATGTATATAAATAGATTACTGTAATTAATAAAGATAAATAGCAAACGAAGTTATAAGCTTTCACACACAGTATTAGATCACGTATTCAATTAAATGGCCAATATTTCCATTAATTCTTGTAAAATTTTAGTAATTATAAAGAAGTAAGACTTATCATTACAATCTGAATCAATTTCAACCATTCCCAATCTCAGTAAAGCAAATTTACAAAATTATGTAATTATTTCCATATAAGCAGCTTTGCAAACTTGCAATTTATAGATTCATATATTGCGATTTTACCATTAAACATCAATTTAAAACGTCCAAGAATGTATGTGCTATTTTAAGAGCTCATAAATTAACATGATGAAAATATAAAGCTATGAGCAATCTCTTAGTTCCCTGCACAAACAAAAGCTTTAATGAATGTATTATGTTGGTCACACAGAAATTCGACACGCTCAATTCATTACAGCTCTAAAATACAAAACAATGCTTTTTTTATGCCCATTCACCAGATATAGTTGTATAATAGATGCCATTCTCATACAGAATCACTCTTTCAACCTTTTTTTAATCTATTGACGGCCATCCGTAATTTGACCTCTGGCCTACTTCATACACCCAATTAGAGGGTGTTGAATATGAATTAAAACATACCATGTACAATGCAAAAATGCACTGTTTCAACCTTTTTTTAATCTATTGACGGCCATCCGTAATTTGACCTCTGGCCTACTTCATACACCCAATTAGAGGGTGTTGAATATGAATTAAAACATACCATGTACAATTAAAATGCACTGTAATGTTTCAATAATCAGAAAAGTTTATAACATAAATTTAAAAAAATGTGTGTTAATAAAATATTTTTGAATATTTATGTAAATTTCAATGCACATTACATTTATTAATGTTATATCTATTTTTTTCCTAAAATTATAAAATAGAATGATAATTTCATGTAATTATGTTGTATATATCTGTGAAATATAAATGTACTGAGGCAAAAGACCTATTTGTAGATTTAAATGAAGGAGGGAGTTGATATGTTTGATAAAACTGCACTATAGTAATTATGTAACAGCACTCTGACTGGTGTATTGTTTGCAAATGTATCATGGGCTAGTTGTAAATACTCGTATCCTCCTAAAAAGTTATCCGACAATTCTATGGAATTATATGTTTTATTTCTGAAATTGCTGGATGAGAACCTCATATCTGTATAAATATATACAGATCTCCCTAATGGAATTGAACAGCTAAGTATAGAAATTGAATTAGCCCAGATGTCAGTATGTGTCATGTTGAAATAATGTTGTACCACCTCTGTAAACAATCTGTTGCTAATTCCTACTCCATATGCTATATTGAGTAAGGACTGCACATTTGTATTCTTTTTTCTATTGTCTTCCATATCAGTCCTGTACTTCAATAAAAAATGTAATGTGCATACTCTAATCAAATCTACAAAAGTATCATCTCCAAAAAGACAGAAATAGCTGAATAAAAACAATTACTATTTCCATTCACAGCAACTATATTGAATACTTTCTGCAATGCAGGATGGATAATTTCTTGTACTGTGTCTTCTAAACAATGAATACTAGCATCATACAATTGAGGTGTTGCATTATGCAGCAAGGAAATCATCCTACCAATTTCAACGCTGTGTGATGCAATGCCAACAGAAGCTGCTGCAAAGGAATCATAACAGCTATGCAGATTATCTGAAATTGTGCTTGCTGTTTTCTTCAATTCCCTATCTTTTTGAGACCTATCATTACTGCACGATGATTTAAGATGTTTCTTTGGTGGCTCTAAAGACTCTTCAAAAGCAGTAATGTTAAAACCAGCTAATCTGACACTAGGATAAACTTGTTTAACATGTTCCAAAAAGTTCTAAACTTAAATCCTCTATCTTGAATAATCTTATCATTCTTTCTGAAAACCTTTGAAAATACATTGTCCTAAATAGAATTCAGCCATACCTGAGCCGAAAGATTTAATACACATCTTAGTGCCATGCCAAAGATATTTAATGTTGTTTGTATGCACACATGGATTTTTTTAGATCTACAAAATAGTTTTTATAGAAAACACTAGTGTTCACAGCTCCCTCACACTCTAAACCAGCGGTTCTCAACCTTCTATTTTTCCCGGGCTACATGCATTTGTTTGCTACATTAAGCAGACTTCAACAAGCTATATTAGCAGTCAGCAACCAGTTGGTGTCACACAAAAAATTTTTATGAGTGCATCAGGAAGGACCTAGCAAATTAGGAAAATTCTAATTTTTCCGAATTTAAAAAAAATTTTTAATTTATATATTCAGGAAGGACCTAGCAAATTAGGAAAATTCTAATTTTTCCGAATTTAAAAAAAATTTTTTAATTTTTATATATATTTTTTTGCATGTGGGAGAAGAATTCCGCACTTTCATTAAATTCATGACTGTGCATTCTGGGCCATACACAAAAGCTTGGCAGGCTGCACATCTCTCTGAGAATGGCTGCTCTAAACAATTGTAAACTCTAGCACTGTCTGTTATAATAGTTGAACCTATATCTACATATTTTTTGATCAAAGTTATGAGCAGATTGCTTCCTGTCAAATACCCTAATTAAGAAACTTTCTTTACTTTCCCTACATATCCCACCAAAAATCCACTCTTGTTCTGATAGCAAGATATGATCTTTGAAATTCTTTTGACTACAAAGGTAGGCTTTGTCAATTTCAGCAATTTTATTTTTGCCACCAATCTTTCTTTCCTCTAAAATATTAACTAATATCACCATGCAGACTTCTCTGCAAAAAATATACCAGTCAATTGCTGTCTTTTTTGAAACCTTTGCTGATATAGCAGTTCTGTAACTGGTGCTCCATAAATAAAACAAACTCTCTTTAAAATAATTAACCTAATGTTTTCAAACCACATGTTTTTAAGTACAGAAACATTTTTGTTGCCCAAAAAACAAATACTCATACAAATAAATATTATATATATAAAATCTTCCTATAATCTGGCATTTTTCCATTGTGGAGAGTGCCAGATTTCAAAGAATTTGCTATAAAGGCTACTAATTAATAATATTCAACTGAAAATAAATATTTTAAAAATAATTATTGTAAATAAATAAATGTTGGGCAATTTAATCTATGTTTCATGCAAATTAAGGGTGAGAATAAAACTATTAAGTCTAAAAACAGGTAAGAAAGTACGGGCATTCTATCATGGGAAGTTGACCAGAGCAGTGCATGGTATGTTTTATTTCGTATTCAACACACTAATTGTGTGTGTTTGTGTTTGTGTTTGTTTGTGTGTGTGTGTTTGTGTGTGTGTGTTTGTGTGTGTGTTTGTGTGTGTGTTTGTGTTTGTGTGTGTGTTTGTGTTTTTGTGTGTTTGTGTGTGTGTGTGTTTGTGTGTGTGTGTGTGTGTGAAGTAGGTCAGAGGTCAAATTACAGATGGCAGTCAATAGAGGCAATTTAATCTATGTTTCATGCAAATTAAGGGTGAGAATAAAACTATTAAGTCTAAAACAGGTAAGAAAGTACAGGCATTCTATCATGGGAAGGGGACCAGAGCAGTGCATGGTATTTATTTTGTATTCAACACACTCTAATTGTGTTTGTGTGTGTGTTTGTGTGTGTGTTTGTGTGTTTGTGTGTGTGTCTGTGTGTTAAGTAGGTCAGCGGTCAAATTACAGATGGCAGTCAATAGAAAAAAAAGGGTTGAAAGAGTGATTCTGTATGAGAATGGCATCTATTATACAACTTTATATCTGGTGAATGGGCATAAAAAAAAAAAAAGCATTGTTTTGTATTTAGAGCTGTAATGAACTGAGCGTGTTGAATTTCTATGTGGCCAACATGATACATTCATTAAAGCTTTTGTTTATGCAGGGAACTAAGATTGCTCATAGCTTTATATTTTCATCATGCTAATTTATATGAGCTCTTAAAATAGCACATACATTCTTGGATGTTTTATTGATGCTTAATGGTAAAAGAGTGATTCTGTATGAGAATGGCATCTATTATACAACTATATCTGGTGAATGGGCATAAAAAAAGCATTGTTTTGTATTTTAGAGCTGTAATGAATTGAGCGTGTCGAATTTCTGTGTGACCAACATAATACATTCATTAAAGCTTTTGTTTGTGCAGGGAACTAAGAGATTGCTCATAGCTTTATATTTTCATCATGTTAATTTATGAGCTCTTAAAATAGCACATACATGCTTGGACGTTTTAAATTGATGTTTAATGGTAAAATCGCAATATATGAATCTGTATAAATTGCAAGTTTGCAAAGCTGCTTATATGGAAATAATTACATAATTTTGTAAATTTGCTTTACTGAGATTGGGAATAGTTGAAATTGATTCAGATTGTAATGATAAGTAAGCTGCTTATATGGAAATAATTACATAATTTTGTAAATTTGCTTTACTGAGATTGGGAATGGTTGAAATTGATTCAGATTGTAATGATAAGTCTTACTTCTTTATAATTACTAAAATTTTACAAGAATTAATGGAAATATTGGCCATTTAATTGAATACGTGATCTAATACTGTGTGTGAAAGCTTATAACTTTGTTTGCTATTTATCTTTATTAATTACAGTAATCTATTTATATACATGTTTACTGTTATTATTATTGTATAATAAATATTAAATTCCTAAGTAATTAATATAAACTACAAATTTAAATTTATTTTATAACAGAAAATATAAATAAATTGCCAGTAAGATAGCAAATTACCCAGCATGCTTTTCGGAATTGGTCTTCAGAAAGGAAACAGATTTTGTAGCTCATAGCATTGTATTTTATTACGGTTAGCATTTATGGAAATTCCGAGATGATATTTAGAATTAACATGATATTTTCAACCAATATTTATAGCTCGGAATTGGTCTTCAGAAAGGAAACAGATTTTGTAGCTCATAGCATTGTATTTTATTACAGTTAGCATTTATGGAAATTCCAAGATGATATTTAGAATTAACATGATATTTTCAACCAATATTTATAGTTAAAACTGAGAAACAGGAAATTGCAACAATGAAAACAATGTAAATGGAAAAAGCTGTGTGATTTCTAAAGGTAGGTCATAGGTTAATGGAAATGATCGCATTGGATTCGGAGTGTAAAACCACATCGAAATTCGTTAGAATTATCAAATTATCTCTTAAATTTCCGTAGTAAACATAAAGTCTGATTCATAGGTCCGAATTTTGGGGCTTTATATCTCAATAATGGGGTCTTGGGGCAAAAAATGAACTACATTTTTGGACTCGGCATCATCAAATTAGGGGGTGCAATATAAAGGGAGTTGAATGTGGCCAAATTTCTGGTTGTGGTCAGTCTATACCTGCACCAAAATTTTTTATTATGTGATTTGCAAAAAAATTGAATTTTAGATGAACTAAAATCAGGTACTGTGTTATATTCACCAGATAACCATTGATTTTGAATATACTGTATTTCCTGACTGGCTTATAAGATCTGTTTTTTAAATTTGACAATTGATACTTTGCTTTCAAGAGAGACCTTGTGTATTTTTTCATTTTTACCATAGATGAAATCACCAAGAAATTAGCATAAGAAAAAACAAAAATTGAATTTTAGATGAACTAAAATCAGGTACTGTGTTATATTCACCAGATAACCATAGATTTTGAATATACTGTATTTCTTGACTGGCTTATAAGATCTGGTTTTTAAATTTGACAATTGATACTTTGCTTTCAAGAGATACCTTGTGTATTTTTTCATTTTTACCATAGATGAAATCACCAAAAAATTACCATAAGAAAAAAGATCAGTTTGATAATGATTTCTTCAAATGCATCTTCCAAGGAGTAAGATTATTTGGATGAGAGAAATAAGGCGACTGAAAACAGCACACAATTGTACGCTGTCAGAAGAAAGTGAAAATGAAAGTATTGATAGGTATTTTATAGATAAGAATTTTTGAAATAGGATTTATTTTATACATATTGAAGCTGTATTCTATCGATACTGTTCTTTCTTTGCAACATCCATATTGCTTGGTTAATTTTGCATAAATTTGTAGTTTGTATTTGAAAATTACAATCATGTGACTTTTCCTAAATTTGATGCTTGTGAAATTTTAAAAAAATGTTCAATTAATATTGTCTGAGCTTGCAGATTTTTTTGAGATTTTCAACAATGCCTACTTTATATTCTATGATGTGTATTGAAACCATGATATATGTTAAATTTTATAAAAATGTTTAACTGAGGAAAAAGATAACCATCAGGCATAAAAATATTGAGAGAGAAATTATAAAATAATTTCAACAACATAGTGGAAACACACACAAATGCAGGAAAACTTCAATGTTAATCTGAAAATTCCTTTCAAGTGATTATGAAAGTATAGACACATTTTAAAATAATTTTACTAAATTATTTTATTGGGAAATTGTGAGGTTACTAAATTGAACAAAACAGAATAGAAAGGAAAGAAGAAAATTAAATGAGAAAACAATTACAGTACATGCCTGGTCAGACAAGCTTCAAACAGTCTATATTAGAATATTTTTGACAACTATCTTGGAAAGCATTATTGAGAATACAAATAAGTATATAATAAAAGCACAAAAGAGAGATTTTGATATGCGGTGAACTGAACTTACCTATTTATCTAAAATTAAAAATTTATAGCAATTCTACATGTGTTACAAAATGCAATAGATTAAGTACTAATGACATGGATTACTGATGGAAGAGGTATTGAAGTAATATTAAGGATGTGCTGGCAAGAAGACCAGATCTACCCCCTACAGTTTCTACCCCATCATCTGGGGAGGTGAGGCCTGCTAAAAGGACCCAGAGCTCAGCCTGGGTCACATTCTGAAGTACTGACTTCTCTTTGGCTGGCCATCATTAAGAGGGCTATCCGGACCCCAAGATGGTGGCTAGCGAAATTTGATTTTCTTTTGGGGAGGATCTTGAATGGTGTAGATGAAATCCCTTCGGGGAAGTCTACCTCTACTCAAGGGCTATACCTTGGATAATGGTGTGCTCATACTTGAATGAGTTCACCTGTCAGTGGCTTATCCAACTTTTAGATGGGTGTACTCTTAAGCAGGGATTCGCTTAAGGATTAAGGATGTCGGAACACCGATTTAAATTTCTACTTAAAAATATCAAGTTTGATGGTAAAGATGAGGACACAGTGAAAATCAATAAATTTTGTACCCATTACGCTTTTATTTGATACTTTGTAAGTAAAAAGTTTTACTCACTGGTCAGTTGCAGAATATGCAGGAATAGATGAAAAGTTGGAAGAGTTTTGAGGACAATGTGACTTCAGGCAATATATATCATCGAAGATCAATAAATATGGAATAGAAATATGGGTTGATAGACCCACAGATGTTACACTCCCAATCTCGAATTGTATATAGGAAAGCAGTCATATGGCCTCTTCAAAATTAGTTATAAGATTATTCGAACATATTTATATAAAGTGAAGATGGACAATATTACTACAAACAATCGATTCACACATTACTAAGTCTGGATTTACTCAAATAAATTAACTTTGGAACAATTACAAAAAGTGATTCCAGAAATCTTTTAAAATGTAAACCATAAACCGGTATAAATAGCCTATTCGGTTATGGGAAAGATTGCACTATTCTCTGTTCCCAAATTAAGATATGAGAGGAGTATCTAAAAGAAGAGAATATTCATTTGACCACCTTTCTCTTAATATAAAGGTGGTGGACCATCGGAAAATATTTGTGTTCGTGATTATGAATATTGCTTAGACGTTGTGTTTACAGTGCAGAGAAGCGAAGTTATATGGGGAAAAATGTTCCAATCGCGATACATTTCAACATCATTTTTCGTTTTGTGACATTCCTACAAGAAAGATATGTATTGCGAAAACTGAATAAAAGATGTTTTGTAAAATTCTGTCATTTATTCGCAATGTATTTAACATTACCTAGCAATACTAGCCTGATATGCTCTCTAAATATTCTTCCCCACTCATCAAAAAATTACACAAATTTGATGAGAAAGTATATGAAGTGGAACTTAGCGAAATACATTATCTTCCAATTGAAATAATATGACATGAATCAGTTTTATATTTTCCAAGGAAGGTTTGAGACTATCATGTCGATAGAAGTAAAATATCACAATCTTAAGTTTTTTTTTTATTACATTTCTCAATAATAGTGTAGAGACTACGGTTACCCAGAAACACGAGACAGCGCAATACATACTTAAAACTGAAAATTCATCTTTAATGTGGAACAAAAAGTATATTGAACGATACATGTAGCAATATTGTAGCCATGGATATATGGTCGTTTCAACATCATTTTTCGTTTTGTGACATTCCTACAAGAAAGATATGTATTGCGAAAACTGTGAATAAAAGATGTTTTGTAAAATTTGTGATTTATTCGCAATGTATTTAACATTACCTAGCATTACTAGCCTGATATGCTCTCTAAATATTCTTCCCCACTCATCAAAAAATTACACAAATTTGATGAGAAAGTATATGAAGTGGAACTTAGCGAAATACATTATCTTCCAATTGAAATAATATGACATGAATCAGTTTTATATTTTCCAAGGAAGGTTTGAGACTATCATGTCGATAGAAGTAAAATATCACAATCTTAAGTTTTTTTTTTATTACATTTCTCAATAATAGTGTAGAGACTACGGTTACCCAGAAACACGAGACAGCGCAATACATACTTAAAACTGAAAATTCATCTTTAACGTGGAACAAAAAGTATATTGAACAATACATGTAGCAATATTGTAGCCATGGATATATGGTCATTTTTTTCCCGCCAAGTCAAAAAAACTGCCACCTGATCGGCCGGATGGCTGTGTTGCACCCGATCCTTCAGGGTGGTGGTTTTTGGCCGAACCGGTTATAATCAGTTACATCAAATGTGGGTCGCATAAAAATTTTAAAGGAAAATAGTATGAAATATAAATTTTATTTGCGAGTGTTTGTTTATTTCAGCGACTTTTTCTTCAATGATATAAATCTCGAATAAATTGAACTGGTAATGTATCGTTGAATATGTGCTGGTACAGTTCACGCATACATCTTTCCTATACTGCGTTAATCAATTAACTGGTACAATATAAAAATTATTTTAAGGGCCGGATGGCCGCGCGATAAAGCTGTGGCTTACCACCCTGGAGGATTGGGGTTCAAATTCGGGTCCCACATCTTCAGTTTCTCAGGAGGATCCGGGCCCGGATCGTTGAATCCCATCATGGTGTTGACTAACCTGTGATGGGCTAGATGACCGCCGCCAGATAAGAAATGGCGACTTAACATAACCTTGAAATTTTAAGGGCCCCTTTGACCAGATAGGAATTCCACAGTCGGTCCAACTCCAAGGAAAAACTAAAGCGTCGATTAATTTTGATTAGTGAATAATAGCACTTCAACTTATTTTTATAAAATACTAATATTTCGATCAAAGTCTGCCAGAACTAAAGCGTCGATTAATTTTGATTAGTGAATAATAGCACTTCAACTTATTTTTATAAAACACTAATATTTCGATCAGTCTGCCAATCGAGTATGAAATTGAAATAATCTGTTACTATTACGTGAAAAAATTACTAACCAATAATTATTTGGAATATTTAATTTCAATAAAAATTTAATAATTTTTAATTAAACGTAAATAAAAATATTTTGTGAATTTTAAGCTCCCACATCAAATTTAAGCGAACTTGTTAAGTAATTTGAATATGCTAGTGGTGCTGTGCTTCCACCCTGAATAAAGCTCTGGATATAGAAAGAACCGCATTCCTTTTCCGGTTATTGCTGCTGTTTACAGCTTCCCATTGGATAGTGATACGTCACATGACTCATTCCACCATTTTCATCCTAGCTCATGCGAAGCTCTCAATTCTTAATACAGCAAATCGTACTTTATCATGTAATGAAACCAGATAATTTTGCACTGTATAAATAAATAATAAATTTTACTTGTTGATATAGTAAAGAAACTGGCATTATATTAAATTTTTTAGATGCCTGTTAATGTAGAGTTTTGGATTATAGTTATTTTGACTAAAATTAATTCATAAAATAAAAATGAATTATAGTCGAGATCAAATCAGAACTATATATACACAAAGGATAGTAGTTACCTCCTGTGGTTGGTAATTAATAAAATTTTTTAATAATTTCTTTTTTTTGTTTTATTAGATAACTTTACAAATTAAGAAGAAAAATGTAATTTTACCCCTATGGATTTAAATTTATATTTTGAGAACGGAAAAAATATTTTTAAACTGTTTGATTATATAATTTTAATAAAGAAAATTGTAAATCAAAAGAAATTAAAATAGATATAGTATATATAATTATTTCTTTACATTTAATCATTTAGCATTTTTCTATCATTATTTTATTCATAGAATAGAGATTAAATATATTATTTTGCATCAATAAAACATGCTAATAAATTATTTTATCTTAGATTTAAGTTAACAAAAATAATATATTTTTATAATGAGTTATATTTATTTATTATAAAATAGGCTCTTCTGTTTAATGCAAAAATTCAGATATGAATTACACTATGTCAAAATTACAATTATGCAAAATTCATCACAATAAGTTTGTGGGAATAAACTTTTATTGATGTCATAAATTTTACTTTAAAAAAATAGCTTTAGAAAGTTTCACGTTGGGTATTTGTCCATCATAGATTACACATTTTGTTCAACTAGGAGGTAGCTTTATAATACATATTTTGAATTTTGTGTTGATGATTTTTCAAGAATTTTAATCTTGTATTTTAAATCAACTCAATATTTGATAAAATATACAGGAAATAATAATAATTTGGATTTTTATATATTGAACTTGCATGTTTTTTTTTTTTACATCACCCTCCATTCAGGTAGAATACTATGACGGGGCGAAACAAGCCCTTCCACAAGCTGCCCACTCCTGCACAATTTCTGAATAATTTCAGAAATTAAAATAAATTTTCTTTGTAGATTCATTGCTAAAAAATTCATTATATTTCTCTACTTCTGAGTGTTTTTATTTATTTTTTTTTTTGTATTCTTACAAAAAAAAGTGCATATGATTAAATCAAAGCATTTTGACGATTTGAATTATCCCATTGATTTCCATTTCATTTTCGAACCAATTTCAAAAGTAAAGCCATCACGTTTTAACGTGTAGATTCAATTGCCACTGAAATCCAGGAAGTCCAAAAATAGCAGCGAGTAAGCAGATGACACTAGTTTGCGGTACTTTCTATATACAGAGCTTTAACCCTAAATGATCGGGTTCCATTTGTGGGTCTCGTACCTCCAGATTTTTTCAGGATGTTCAATCGCATCCTCCATCCGATGGCTGATCTCACCATAAGTATCAGCGGCCCATAATGCGGTACTTTCTATATACAGAGCTTTAACCCTAAATGATCGGGTTCCATTTGTGGGTCTCATACCTCCAGATTTTTTCAGGATGTTCAATCGCATCCAACATCCGATGGCTGATCTCACCATAAGTATCAGCGGCCCATAGTTGGAACTGGAATATCTCCACCACTTAGTACCTAAACGGTGGGAAGCGACGTAAAACTGCACAGTAAAGAAATAGTTACATCTCCCGTGGACGAATTGATCTTTCGAAATGTTTCGGCTTTTCACCCTAGAAGATCTGGCTTCGATTCTCTGATCCCACTCCTGGAAAATGTATTTGTGGGGGTCAGTCATGATGACTCCTGGGCAGAGTGGATAGTTTGTGCAGGGCTTATTTCGCTTCGATTCTCTGATCCCACTCCTGGAAAATGTATTTGTGGGGGTCAGTCATGATGACTCGTTCGCAGAGTGGATAGTTTGTGCAGGGCTTATTTTGCTCCGCCATTAGGTACTTCGCTGAATAGTTAACAATATACACGATTTCTGTAACGATATTTCACGATATCTGTCAACAAAAAAGTAATATATCAGATTTTGTATAGTACTTCGCTGAATAGTTAACAATATACACGATTTCTGTAACGATATTTCACGATATCTGTTAACAAAAAAGTAATCAGATCTTGTATCTAGAGTATGCATATAGCTATAATGCTTTTAATTTTGCTATAATAATTACATAATGATTTAACAAAACTTTTGACAAAAGGAACAAGAATTTCATTTAGGTATAAAATGATACACATTTTATAATGCAAAATAAAATTTTATAATAAATTTTCATCGGTAGATGGCAGGGTCTGTCAAATTATTTTCACATTATTTGATCACTGTATTTTATTCTATCAAATATAGAACAAAATACAGTAATCAAATAATGTTTACATAATTTTATTAATATCAATAAAAAAATTCACAATTGTTTGCTTTTGTATTTTAAAGTAAATTTTATGTGAGTTTTTAGATTTTTTGTCAGCAGATGACGCCACTTTCCATTCAACAATATTAAATAACAATCTTAGATGTTTAATATTTTTTATTATTAAAAAAATATTATAATCGCTACCGCTAGTAAAATATAATTATATAATACAGTTTACTCTATTTGAATTAGAAATTTTAATACTATATTTGTTTATTTTTAATAGTAAAATCTAAAAGTTAATTTATTTTGAAATAAAGAATTATATAAAACTTTTGTTTATCCACTATATACAAAATAATTTTTTCACGTATAGATTAACAATTGTAAATTAATAAGGTTACGGAGAGAATTAAATATTATTTCAAAAATTCACTATATACAAAATAATTTTTTCACGTATAGATTAACAATTGTAAATTAATAAGGTTACAGAGAGAATTAAATATTTATTATTTCAAAAAATAAAAATTTAAGCAAATTTTATATCATCATCAACAGATGGCAGGATGTGCCATGCTGATATGTAAAATGCTTTTCCATATAACCATACTATATTCAAGATGTCCAAAATAAATTGTCATTTTTAATATTCTTAGTTTTCTAATGGATGATAATGATATACTGGAATTTTATTTATATCAGATTATATATATGTGATGCATCAGGCTGATAAGCATGATGCATCACATATTGATATTCATTTATTTATATTTCGGAAGAAACCAGAAAAAAACTTTAATTGTTAAAAAAATTCTTTAAATACAATTTTTACAGTACTTTTATTTAATATTTTGAAATACAATTCAAATGTTATAAACATTCATTAGAAATATTTTCAAAAAATATTAAGCCAAATGATGATGGAAAAAATTTTACTTGGAACCAATTATATACATAATCAGTAATTTTATTTATATTTAAAGATAAAAGGAAATTATTTTAACAATCAAAATTTAATAAAAGTAAGTTTATTAAGAAAATATTAGTTCTATGCAATATTATTTGTCTTTTAGTCAGGAAAAATAAGATACTATAACACTGCAAAAGTACAATCATTGTAATTCACGTAGCTCAGAGAATATTTGTTATTTGTTATTTTTTGAAACTACACAAAATTCAGGTTTCTGTGCAGGTAGTCCGACTTATAACTGATTCAACATATGATCATTTTTACGTATGACAGTGATATAACCAATTAATTCTGTGATCGTCAACACTGCTGGCTCTGATATATGAGGTGCTTTCTGCAAAAACCAACGTTGGCAGAAACTGATTTCGCACCCATGCAATAATTATTTAGTTTTCAAAACTGCATTATTATTTTACTATAAGATTTTTTGTATTAAATATTTATATGCTAGTGTCATTCTTTTAATTTTGAAAATTAAAAATTTGTTTCTATAACCTAATGTAAAATATTAATTACTTTTTAAAAGTAATTAATAATTTTTTTTCATTGTGAATGTTATCCAATCATTTTTTGGCACCCCTATAGTTTAGTGGCTTTGTGCAGTGCATAACCCGCATACCAACTTCTGCCGGCCCTGTTGGTTAATGTAATTCCATAGTTCTATCCCTGACCCAATGGCTTAATACATGGAAAGTATTTATTTTTTTTTTTATGTCTGATTCTTATAGTTTTGTGTTCTTTATGTTTACTAAGATAATGTATAGTGTCCTAGTAAACATTAATTATGAGAAATCTACTTCAATACACCACAATATCTTATACATGAATATATACACATAGTCCATAGTTCTTGAATTATAATGGCAAAGATGGGTTTTGTGTGTGTGTGTGTGTGTGTGTGTGTGTGTGTGTGTGTGTGTGTGTGTGTGTGTGTGTGTGTGTGTGTGTGTGTGA
>AYEL01082035.1:0-47432 GCA_000484575.1 Olivierus martensii | reverse complement strand
TTTCTGTTTTAGTTCCTCATCAGGGCGGTTTTCAACCCGACTGTATGAATCAAAAGGAAGCTAAGTCAGCGTTTCCTCTGCTTTCAACTGATAAGATTTGTGCAAAGTTACAATATTATATAGAATAAAATAAAGTATTATTTTACAAAATAATTTGATTAAAATATTAAATTACACAAATGGAATTAATATTAAGATTAACATAATTTTTACAACAATAATTGATTTATTTAAAAAAATAACAAAAATGGGAGGTCTCGGGACCTCACAAATCTTTGGTGGCCCGCCGTCGAAAATGTTCTATGTGAGAGTTCGGTAACATAATAAAGGTAACTTGGCGGCCGGATGGCTGAGTTGTGACGCTGTCGGCGTGCCATGTAGAAGGACCCGTGTTCTCGTCCGGGTTGATAACTCTAAAAATTTTTCGGGGTGCTGGGCCCGGCCCGGCGATCCCCGTCTTTCAACATGCGGCCCCCCTCCATAGGTATGGGTGCAGCCCGTTGTTGGAACTGATCCTGCCCCTTAGTAATACTCCTAATTAGAAAGGAGAATAAAATACGCAAAAATAAAATAAAATAAAGGTAACTTACAGCTAACTATGGAATAAATAAAGTGAATGCAATGAAAAATGAAAATTTGAGGAGCAATTTAGAAATAAGTAATAATTAATAAAATAAAAGAGGTACTCATAAGTAGTTTAGATATATAAAAAGGAGATTAAAGAGATAAATATTTAAGGATTTCTACATAAAATTACGAAGATTATTCTCATTAATATTTTGCTTTCTAGAAAAAGCGGATATGTGAAAATGAATAATGTGACACGAGATAGAATAGAGAAAATGGATTAATAAATTTGAATCATAATATTTATAAGAAAATAATAGGACAACAGTAAGCAGACTTTTATTTAAAATAGAACAATACTTCAAAATATTGATAATTCATAGTTCAAAATGCTATTATTAGAATATCTATACACTATGGACTAATAAGTTAATTTTATACAAATATATTTTAATTATTATTATTATGAAATTTGAAATTATTATATTTATGAAACTAAATATATAATAAGATAGAAAAAGTTTGTTTAAGAGAAATTAATTTTTGTAATTTCAAACGTTTATAGTTATTCATTACATAATCCATATTATTATTTTGAGGAACAAAGGTAGAAACAAGCACATTGAATTGAAAAATAAACTTCTTAAATTATCTGAATTATAATAATTTTATCAAAAATTGTTATCAGTTAATTAATGTCCATTGCTCTTCCAACTAATAATATTTAAATCTCTTTTATTGAAAAAGATTAAGATAATAAATTTAACTAAATATAATATATAAATAATTAGCGTATACTATATTAAAGTTAGAAAAGATACATTATAATAATTTTTATAAAATTATTTGTATTTTCTTATTGACGATTTAAAAAAATTAAATCTCGAAATTCTTTTATAATTAAAATATTTTTCCCATATTTAAACACTCGTTCAATGATTAATTGTTAATGATAATATGATATTTAAAATTATACACAGTTACTTACTTATTTCAGAAGAAACTAAATTAAAAATAATTATGATAAAAAGTGACAAAGTAGAGAGCATCATTTTCTCATCTGTTGGTGAAAAATGAAATTATTGTTTTGATTTCATAGAGACATAAATACGTCTCCATGGAAACAAATGTGAGTTATATATAATCGCATAATATATTCTTTTCATAGTTGAATTAGGTTTTTTGAATCAGTATGATTTATGCTTATGATATCACACGCAAGAAATTGAATTTATTTCTCATTTACAGTGCCCATCAGAGGAGGGTGCAAGAGAAATGTCTGCCCCTGGTCTAATAATTTTAGAAGCTTTTTACCATTATATTCTTTTGTCAAATAAATAAATATTATAATTAAATAAATATTAAATATCATTGATTTTATTTTCTTATCCACAGTTTTATTTAAAATTTTGAAAGACTTCAAAAATATTAGTTGTCCCATTCCTCGCATTTTCTTTGAAAGGCATGCTTGTCTATAATTTTTTGATATGCAATAAATCGTCAAATATTCTGTTTGTCGATATTCTGACCGAATTTTAATAATAGAAATGTAAATTCGAATATATGTAATATTATGGAGAGTGCGATAGCACTTTACATAATATGATTGGGAAGTATCTATCGATTTTTCAAGATCACTAAATTGGATGTAGTTTGCTTTAAATGGAAGATTATTCTTTGGGAAATTATACTCTATTTAAAATTTTGTCTCCGTCCAACCCATAGGAAATTTACAATGTTGATATACAGTTAGCATCATAATAAAAAATGTGAAGTAGCATTCATTAGCATATAGGCAAAATTGTATTGAACCGCTCTGGATGCAGTGTCATTTAAATGTGAAAGCTCTAAAACATTATTTTTATTTATTTTGTTACTTACAATACTTCATTTAGATATCTGCATTCATTTGTATGATTTAAACGCTACTTCTTGAATTTGTAATGTGCTTAAAATAATCAAGAAGCACTTTCATGAATGTTCTTCGAATGTTTAATCAGACAGTGGATATTTTATAAGAGTATCTTAAACAAGCGTGACAATATTCGAATAAATTTGAATTATTTTTTTATTTTCAGCGGTTAGAAAAGTGTAATTTAGCATTACTGCATGCAATATGATATTTTGTTTGGCATATTATTCTAATTATAATAATTGGCGAAAAATTTGCATAAATATACTTAATTTCAGTTATTTTATGAAGTCCCACTCCCTTTAATATCACGCATCCATCAATAATATCCAAAACAAAGAATATTTAGATGAACTGTTTCTCTTTAACATCTGATAATATGAACTATTAGAATACACTTTCGATATTTTTGCAATAAATAGAGGAAAATAATTGCATTCACTATATTATTAAATGTTTTCATAGAGATGTATGTAATCAGATTTTAATCTCATGAAATTTGACTGAAAAAAGATTGGAATGTATATTTAAAGAAAGATCCTCGATGATATTGTCTTTAAAACTGCAATTTTTCTAGGTCCATGGTAAATAAAAAATTCGCTTTTAAAGTTAACGTTTCAACAAAACTTGAAAAATCTATATAGTCACATATGTAAAAAATTTCTTTGATACATATCTCGAAGTGTTATAACGGCCGAAATTGAAAAAAAAAATATCAGTAATTTTAAATGACGAATTAAATTTTTTTTCATTTTTTAATTTCTGATCTCTATGTTTTACAATAAATAATAATAAAGTTGATGATAAGTCTGTTAACTTCAAATATTCCCTTGAGGAAAAACTATTAAGAACACAACGATTACCAATCTGTTAATAAAAGGTCTTTTAATAACATTGTTTATATTAAAATATTGATGACATATATTTGGGAAAGCTTTATAGATTGCCGACAATGAATTTTTATATTCAAATGCTGATTATGTTAAATTTGTTAAATTTTCTTATAAAGCCTTGAAAATAAATTTAAAAAATTTGGCTATTAAATGCTAGTTAATATTTATATACTGTGGATATTTTTTGAATAAAATATAAAATAAAAGAATATAATGGACGAGATAATCATGTAATAATAAATAAAACTTGTATAAATTTTCAATTTTGTTAAAATTTTGAAATAAATAACAACAAAATTTCGAATATAAATTACGAATAAATTTTGAAATAACGATGTAGGCCCCTATCACTTTTTGATATTCTGTAAATTTTGCTAACTGTTTTTGTGATTCTCACTTTTAATATAAAGCAAAAATTAAAATTGTATTTTTGTATTTATTAGAATAAAAATTCATCCATTCATAGAATAATTGATATTTTTAATCATACATTAGGATTATACATAAGAATGATGTAAACTAACAATCTTTTTTAAATAATCTAAATTCACTAATGCCATTTTAGTGTTTCATTAAGATATATAAACATTGTTAAATAATATTCATTCACGTTATCTCAATCAATGTGAATGAATATCATTTAGCAGTATTACTTTGCACATATTTTAAAGATAGCACGAGTATGCTTTAAATTTCGTAATTTTTTGTTAAAACAAATAAGTAGATTATATAAAGTTACGATGTTTTTTTCTTCTGATAATATTAAAATATTATAGATTCATAAATTCAAAATTATTATATTAATACTAATATTAATGGAAAATTTTTCTTAAGCAATTATGAATATGTTTCAGATAATTTTAAATTGATAAAGAAGATTAAAAATTAACGATTATATTTAGTTAAATCTTATTATTATCAATATTGTTGATAATAATATGTCAGATACATAGCATTTAGTTATATATTACAAAAAATAGTAAAAACATTGATATGTTATTTCGTAAAAATATGAACTTTACATAAATTCGTTTGTTATAACGATATCTTTATCAATAAATATATACAGTATATACTATATTTGTCTGTATTTCTATAGTGAAATAAATGAATTGTTATGAAAATTTTCCTGCAGCATAAAAATATTTGAATATATAAAATTTCACAATTTATGTAATATAACTTACAATAGAAATATTTTTTACATTAAATTAATCAGGTAAGACGGCCTATATTAGAACTCCTAACTTCAGTCTCATTTTATGAATAAATTTGTTTATTCATAAAATTTTGAATAAAATATTGTTTCTTTCAATCATAAATCAATATTTACTTAGGGGATTACGCGATCCAAATAACTCTAACTAGCCAAATTTCTCCTAGCAATTTATTTTTGAAATAATTGCTAAATTAATAATTATTTTTAATTTATGCTACGGGACCACATCTGTTGGAGTAATAATTAATTATTTAAATTTACGCTAAGGTGGCACCATCTGTTATTTAATAATTGAACTCTAATAGAAAATTTTTGTCATATGTTCAAGAGATGAGATAAAATCGATTCATACACATTCAATTTTTTTCAAGAAAAAATTTTCTTTCCGTGGATCCACAAAAATTATATGTTCGAAGGCTAGGATGTAAAAAGTCCAGACATAATAAAAAATCTAAACCACTATTCTTCGTTTATTAGCCTTTTCATGATTTAATTTTGCTTCAACCATGGGCCCCCTCAAGCTCGGGGCCCGATTGGGTGCAATCGGTCCAATCGGCTTAGAACTTCAAATATTAGTCTTTTACTGTAATTTTAATTTTTTTTCACTAATGTAATACTTTTTTTCTTCGTTTATTAGCCTTTTCATGATTTAATTTTGCTTCAACCATGGGCCCCCTCAAGCTCGCGGCCCGATTGGGTGCAATCGGTCCAATCGGTTTAGAACTTCAAATATTAGTCTTTTACTGTAATTTTAATTTTTTTTTTCACTAATGTAATACTTTTTTTTTTTGTTTAATATTTTGATAATAAGCAGAACATTAGAAGTAACTTAATTATTTTCTAAATGTTCCTCAGATTTATTTAGTCAATATGTAAAATAATATTACACGAAAATATAAAATGCAATGTATAATTCAATTAATAAGCCAATTTATATTGTAGAATTAATAATTAAGAATAGGTGATATAATATAAGAGACCAGTTTAGGAAAAACTGAAAGAAAATACCATAATTCCAAATAGCTCTTGTGAGCAGAAAAAGCAAAGTTGGATTTATTTTAATATGCTATCATTTTTACTTCCCTGTGCTGAGCAAATAAAGTAAGCACGATTCATTTTACAAGTTTGTTATTTAACACACAAAAAATAGCATACTGCAGATTTTAATGTAAATAAAATGTTTTAATTTCAAAACACAGTTAGTAATTATGGTTCAACTGTTGTCATGAATGATGTTCTTAATCCTAATGAAAGTAACATCAAAGGTCAGTTTGTCAATAACTAATGTCTCAATTTTAAAGAAAAAGTAAGGTAATTTGTTAGCTAAAATAAAAGATTATTGATAAAATATTAGTCGACGACTTAATTAATATTAATTTTATATAATTATGATTTTCATTGAAATTTATTTAAAAGTTTGAACAATTATTTTTAATAAAAAAATATTTTTGGGCTATTTTTAATTCGCATTACCGTATTGTCAACTTCATTAAGATGAAAGGGTGCGTTCCAAATCTCAACAGACTAATCACTGCTGAATAAAAAAATCTCAGCAAACCGTTCCAAAAATCAACAAACCAATCAGTGTTGAGCTCATCAGATGCTAAACCAGTGTTTCCCAGCTTGGGGCGCACATCTCACAAGGGGGCAATTCAAGAATGAGTTGTTAACAATGAATTTTTTTCACTTCTTTTGGTTTTAGGGGCAATATATACAGTATATAAATATATATTGTGACATATTTTTAAAATTAAAATCAGAATGTACATGGCGGTTGTGAAACTTTATTTGCTGTTTTTCATATTTATATTATTATTATTTTTAACAATTGTAAGTGATATCTTCCTCAGTACTTCAATTGTGTTTCTGTTCTTTTATTTTTCTGATTCATGGATGCCATGTTTTTGGAAGCCTGCTTAGACCAAGTTAATAGCCGTTTAGGCTTCCTTGGAAGCTTGTTTAAACCAAGTTAATGGACTTTTAGGCTTCCTCCATTGAAAATAAGCAGTCATTTTTTGAAATATAAAAATTATATGTGTCAAGGGGGCATCAGGATTTTAGAGATGCTTAGGTGGGGCATGGCCAAAAATAGGTTGGGAACCACTGTGATAAACCCAGTCATCGAAATCTACAGGTAGTGAGTGTGTTGACACCGGTTTGCACAGTTTATTTAATGTCGCAGAAAAAGTAGTTCCTACTAGATGATAAGATTTTTAAAGTTAGAGAGTATAAAATATCATTATTGTCTTGTTTATAGGAAAATAAATTTTAGTGCTTTCTAATGACCCTAAAGAAGTAACATTCATTATTGTCTTCTTCATCATCATGTTAGCCGCCGTCTTATTTCCACACACAGCAAGTATTTCCAGAAACAAACTGATGTTGAATTATTTCTGACATCATAAGAAACTAATCATTGATGACTTGCTGTTGAGATTTGGAACGCACCCATAAATTTTGTTTACAAAGTATACGTGTGTATGTAACATTTCATCTTAATTAGAAGAAAATCTTTGGGAGTTTAATTTTTATATTATTTCATAGGATTTCTTAATTATATGGATTAAATACTATAATTTTTAAGTTTCATAAAAGGCAATTTATGTATTGTTTTAATTTCTAAAGTGAAAAATTTTCTGGCTGGATTCTGCTTTTCACGGAATTGTCAAATGTGATACCATTCGATAAATCTCATCAAACTGGTCAAAAATTACAATAGAACCATGGGCGAAAGCGGTACCGATTAGAAGATATTCCGAAAAATTTAGGCCAGAATTGGCAAATGAACCAAGTACCGCTTTCGCCCATGGCCATGGCCATGGCCATTGGCCATGTTGAACGATGAGTAAAACGTCACGCGATCATAATCGTAATGACGAAAACTGCTATGGTTTTACCACAGGATTTTACACCTTTGTTTAAACGACAAAAAGCACGCCGGGAATTATTCTTACGATTATATGGGTTATGATTTTATGTTGAAATTCATAAGTTACTTATGTAATTTATGGATTTATATATATTATATATAATATATATATTTGCATTAAGATGGATAATTACATCTTGAAAGTGTTGTTGCCAAGGAATTTGAATATAGTTCTTGCGCGACACCTTCAAGATATATTGCAGTAAATCCCCGTATAAAGCGCTCTCCTATAACACGAATTAATGTAATTATATCACGTGAATTATACATTTTGAAAGTGTCGCGCAAGACACTGTCATAGTCAAGATGGCGTCGCGCAAAGGTATCAATACTTCGTTGTGATAAATACTTTTTCAGATAGCTACTTATCGGTTTCGTTTTCGCAATTGATTTATATTCCGATTTACTACTAATAATAGGATTAAAAATATTATGCAAAAAGCTCGGATTCGTGAAAAAATCTCGGATTCCATTAAATTTAAAAGGTTATAACCCTTTAAATTTATCCAATCACCATCGAGTATACAAAGCGTCTCGACGCATCGCGTTACCAAAACCGTTGTCGTTCGAATTCTTACTACTTGAAAGTAAGAAAGCGACCTGGTAGTAAGAAAGCGACGCTATGCGATGCGTCTTGGCAATGCGACCCATCGTGACGCTTTGTGTACTCGATGGTGATTGGCTAAATTTAAAGGGTTTTAACTCGAAAACGGTACCATTTATACCATATGTTCATTAGACATTTTTGAGGTACCTTATCAGTACACAAAATTTTACGACGAAGTTTTTCTTCATTCTATATAAAAATCTGAAAGGTTCGATATCGCACATACTTTTATATGAAAAAATAATTATACAATTTATGCAAGAGAAGAGAAATAAATGGTGATCAGTATATAAAGCCATGATAAGGATTCAGCAAATATATAAAAACTTATATATTTAAAATGTAACATCTAAAATCATAATGTTTTTTTCCTCCAAAATGAAATTAAGAATAAAGTGCTCTCTCCTGATTATTTAATAATAATATTGGAAGCAAAAATAATTAAAATAATATTTTTTTAATTTAATCTTTGAAGCATTCTTTCTTAATAATCCATATAGTTGAACAAGTTTGAAGAAAACAGTGTGTTTGAAATTATTTTGCTAATTATAGTTAAATTGGATTAAACATGATAAGTCTTTAAGAGATATTTTTATGAGTGACTTTCCTGTGTTAAACTTTTAAGAAATCTGAACAACAATCTTAGCAGCATTGTATATATCTTAGCAGGATCAAATTTATTTTTCATGCATTAATTTTTATTTTATTGAAATATTATTACATTTTTTTTCAGATAACTTATACAGTTTTTAACTTGTTAAATAGTTAAACTGCTTAATTAATTAATTAAAAAAATTCTAATATTTAAGAAATTAATTTAATAAATCACTAAACCATAGGATTTCCAAATATAAACGCTTCTCTCACACTAAAATATTATTGATAAAATTATATTATATAAAGGAAATGTTTGAATAAAAACTAAAAGGGGGAAGAAAGCTTTGGAAACAGGAATCAAAGGCATGTTTATTGAAATATATTTAATTGGTACAACTTTCTTAGCCAAACAATTAGTGCTGATAAATTCCAAAAACAAAATCCTTTTTCTCATTCATGGATATATAATTTTTAATAGAAATTTTAATTTTAAATAAATGCATTTACAAATCTTGTTCAACTTTTTTCAAGTTGGTATATATCTAATGTTCTATGATCAGATCGATCTTCATTCATCACTTTTTATTATATCGATCGGATTCTTCAAATCGTCTGGTATCACTGTAAATACAAAACTGCAATAAATGTCCAAAAATATATCAACAAACGGTACCAATTGTCGCCTTACCGAAGCACGGCGAAAGTGGTACACATCGAAAGATGGGCCGAAATACGCAAAAAAAGTCCCTAATGGACCAGGGGTCAAAGGTCAAACGTTTACCAGATTCAAAGGCATCTAGGCGGCATAGGTAGTGGAGCACGGGAATGGGACGCGTCGCGTCGCAGACTGCAGCGAGGCCAGGCACAACGCCAAACCGCATGCGCCATTTGCAATAAACGGAACTTTGCGGGTCTATATCTTGTAAACATTTGACCTTTGATCCTTGGTTCGCGTTTCCGGGACGCGAACCCGGGTCCTCCTGCTTGGCACGCCAACGCGTTATCACTCGGCCATCCGGCAGCCATGCAAAAAATAATTGTGTCTTACTATAATAATAGTAATAAAACACAAAATGCGCAGCGCCCCTAAAATATCGGCGTTCCGAGCGGCGCTCCGCTCGATCATATCTTGATCCAGCCCTTGTTAATATTAGTACTTGGTTCTATAGCAATCACAGTTTAACTAATATTCACATTTATATTGTATTCAGACGATAATTACTGTTTAATATGCTCTGCAACAGTAATATCTTCATTGTCATTTTTTCTTACTGACAAAAAATGATTTAACTGATTGATTAGAAGATAAAAATACATCTTGTGAATCTGAATCACAGCAATATAATCTATTATATTAGAAGTTAATTAATTTATCATAATAATTTATAACAAATTATAACGCATGAGAGATAATGATTGTAATGAAATCTATTAAGGTATTAGTTGAGAAATTTTTTACTTTTTTCTCATTCACAAACTTTCTGTAATAGGTTATAATATTTTAGAATGAAGATGTACAGTAGTTGTGATAGAAACCATTACATTTTAATGTAAAAATAATGAAATATAAAATAAAATGAATAAAATTTATTGATAAGTAATTTTTATTAGTGCACAACTTAAGATGAATAATTTGATTTTTAACCTGCTATCTTTGAAATTTAATTTATTGTATAATTATTATTATATTCTAATTGACACTAATTACGGGAGGGAATTTATAATATTTCAAAAATTAACAAAACATTACAGCCAAAACTCTCCTAGCGGACAAAATCTGAATTAAATTTTCCTAACGATGAATTTTTGAATCAAGGCTATGGTACTACCAAGGCGGTGACAAAATTTTATTACTGAAAAATTAATTAAAAAAATTATAGTATAATTATTATTAGATAGCGCCACCTTAATTAATTAAATTTAGAATTTTGCACTATTAACTCAACAGATGGTGGCACCATAGCCTTGATTCAAAAATTTATTGTTAGAAAAATTTAATTCTAACTTTGTCCGCTAGGGGAGTTTGGGCTGTAATGTTTGGTTAATTTATATTTATTATTTATATTAAATATAATTTATATTTTATATGATATCAATTTTAAAATTATCAATATTTTTCATTTTTTAACACGTTAATCAGTTCGGAAATTTATGATAAATTAAATAATCATCAGTTATATACATATTTTGATGAAAATAGTTAAAGGAACAGTATTATTTATTTACTGTGACAACTTTAACAAATAAGAAGTAAGTTTTTAAAGTGATGTGACTCATGTAATTATTAAAACTTTTGTCATTGTTATAGTTATTTTTATTAAGTAAACAGATATTTTTGATATATCAATTTGAAAGAAAAATTACGGTTAATTTAAATAAATAGTATATTATTTTTATTTAGTAAGTACCGTTTTAGATTTTAATAATAATTTAAATTGGTATTAAATATTCTATCTGTTACTGTACCTTAAATCTACGATTAGTGTTCAATAATTCTTGCTAGTCTATCTGTATATGATATTGAAGAAAGGTCTTGCTTTTCATGTTTAATCTGAAGAAGATAAACAATGGCGAGCCATTTTTTTTAGTTAGTTCCTATTCTATATAGGAAATACCTTAGTTCCAATGAAACATATGTAACAAATTTGTTGTCTGCATTATTCAAAACAGTTTTTTTTTCTAGTAAGTAAAACGATGAAAGAATATTGTATAATTATTAAGTTGCTCCTGAAACCTGTAAAAGTGAAGTTTACCTGTTGCTATGGTCTTTGGTTACGATGAATTTGAGCAGAATACAAGATACTAGGTTAAAAATCAAACATTTTATTCATTTTTACATTGTGGTTCACGAGTATGCATTTTGTATTTTCTATTATCAGGTAAAAATCTCATCAGTTTTTGCATTAAATCTTTAGAAGGCAAACTTCAGCAAGACTTGAATGTTTAACAAAACTGTGACAGGTATTAGGGAATCAAAGGTAATTATACTGCCCAATATACGTTGTCGTAAAGGTTATAAATTTTTACATTATGTTCGAACATATTGAATGATGCTGGTTGGTGAGTTATTGATTTACTTTCTCTGATGCAAGTTAACATCTTTAACCAGCATCACTGAATATGTTCAAACATAATGCGAAAATTCATAACCTTTTCAATAACATATATTGGAGAGCTTGATTAGCTTTGATTTTCTATTACCTGAGTCATTGTTTTTAAGCATTCAAGCTTTGCTGTAGTTTGCCTTCTAAGGATTTAAAGAGAACTGAAAAGATCTTTACCTAATATAGTAGACTTCGAATTAACTAGCCTCTAAAGAATAGGATTTCAGGTCGGATAAGCGAAGAGCCGGTTAATCCGAAAGCACAATGCAAAATACCATTTACAGTATAGCTTGTAAATAAATATATAACTTTTTATTTAATTTACAGCGTATAAATTTTACCTAAGCAACATTTACTTCCTTAAAAAAATCAATGATCTTCATTTGCCATTATGATCACAAAATCACGCCAATTTTTGATGGGAATTATTTAAATAGCAGCTGAATTATCTTGATACTCGATATATCTTATCGTAATTTCAAGAATTTTCTGAATGACTTATTTTTTCTTTTTTAATTTCTCTTCATAGCTCGACGAAAATGTGGCTGGTTAAAGGGAGACCGGATAAGAGGGAGTCTACTGTAATGAAAAACACGAAATGCATATTCACCAATCCCAATGTGAAACTGAATAAAATTTTTGATTTTCAAGTCATTCTGGTATAAATTCATTGTCACCAAATCCATAGCGATGGGAAAATTCTCACTTTTAGACCACTTCAAGAACAACTTACTAGATTTTTTTCTTATAGAAACTTTCCTATTTGAAATAACTAATATTCACGAATGAAAAAACAAACCAAAACTATGTTTTTTGATATAGTAGTTCTACTCAACCAATAGGAAAATAAAACTATTTTTTGTTTTGTCATTTACTAAGTCAGGAAGAATGTATTACAATAAGATCCAGTTTAACGCGGGGGATACGTTCCAAAAAAACCAAGTGCTAAATGAAACAGCGTTAAACGAGATCATCTTAGGGGGAATAGGTGAAATAGGAGAACGAATAAAAGAATATACGTACCTTTTTACGTATGCACTGCACTGAACTAATATCAAACGCATTGCAAGACCACAAAGAAGTATCAAAGCAACAAATTAGTGCAATTTCGGATTTATGTGAGTATAACGATTGAAAAATAACGCTAAAGTGAATCAATAATAAATATAGAATTCGAAAAAAATCGCGCTATATTGAAACAGCGTTAAGCGGGGTCTTATTTTATATTGAATTTTAGCTATCCATAACAAGGATATAGTTTCCTGTTTATTTGCAAATAAAAAATTAATCCAAACCTATAACTTTCTTACAATCAGAAACAATTGCTACATTGAGTTTTGATCGTAATATCTAAATAATAAATAAAGATTTACTGGTGATTTAGATTCTAGATTGATAATTTATATTATCTGTATAAAAACATAAAAGAATGTTGGATTATTTAATATATCTAATTCTTATAATTAATAAATGTGCTAACTCATTCTTGATTAGAATTTCCGGAAGATTCGGTATGGTTATGACGGAGTACTATAAGAGTTTTGGCACTAGTTATACTGCAATTAACAAATAATCTTTCTGATTGTGTGAAATTTTATAATAGTTTTTAATGCATCTTTTTTCCATTATAATCTTTAAAAAAAACAGAAAAGAAATCACAAAAATAACAATTATTTGGCAGGAAGCAAGGTTTATTTAACAACGTTTGCATGAACAATATGTGGTGATGGATTGCAACGGTCAAAACAAGTAAAAACATCACCACCATTTACAATAATTAAATAATCAACATAATAAATTACTATACAATGATCATAATAAATAGAAATATACTCTAAATTTCTTCTATATAGAAATTATTCAGAAGGTATCCCTTTCATATAAAATTCATCCTGTTTTCGCTCGTTTAGCGACTGTTTAATTACAAATAAGAGTTAACAATAATTGACAAAATAAATAAATAATCGGTTAATAATAAAATTAAAAATATTTTGTAGTAGTGTCTTATTTATTAAGTGCCTTAATTCCTGGGTGTTATCCTCATAGCATCAGTTCGAATTATATATTTATGTATGTACAGTTCTGATGTAGAAATAATACAATAATTGAGGATCTCGTAAAAAGCACTAGTTGTCTGAGTAAACCCTTTCTTAATTCCATTATTGAATAAAATACATAAATTAAACCATATGTTTTGTAATTTGGATGAGTTATGTTACAGCTCATATACGGCCAATTATTCTGATAGATCGTTTTATAAGATTCACCAAGTGCTTCTTTTCACTGAACTCTACTAAAAAGTTTAGAATACTATATACTCATATACACTTTCAATTATTTTTTTTTTGGCGCGGAGTTATAATAAGGCACTACTTTGAAGTTATCCGCTAACAAAACACGATATCTCATGGTACCATTATTTAGCAGATACTTCCAAAGTAATTAAGAAATGGTCAAACAATTTAAAAGTGATAAAGCGGTTCACTAATTTTTGTTTTTTTTTTTTTAGTTACCGTGTATAACAGTTCTTTAATTGGTAAGAGGGATTAAATTAAAGGTTTTAATTCAAAACAGAGTAAATTTCTTAATTGAATGATGTACAAAAATGTCATGAACACATTTTTGAAATACTTAACATGTGGAAAATGTTTTTTTGTGGGTATATTTATCTTTGACTATGCAGTTTTTCTAATATTTTGCTGGTTCTAAATGATTGCAATAGATTTTATGAAATTGTTTTGGGCAGTTATCTTTAAAGCGAAATGACGTTGCAAATTTCGAAATAACAAAATTTTTGTTTTCTATGAATGAATTCTTCTAATGTTCAGTGTTTCTAGGCACAAAGGCGTCTTCTATCAGAAAAGACTTTGTTTGGCAAGCAACAAAGTTGAACTGTCTTTTATGTATGATGTACAATATTTCAAATTCTTTAAATTTCACAGCAAATATTTAATGCATAATTTTTAGTAAAATTTTTACTAAACAAGTTGAATTCTTGTTTTTCCTGAAATCCCTTAATTTCCCTTATATATAGACTATATTTTTTGACTTGAAATATTTCAATATTTTGTAGTACTTTGAATGCCTTTTATTAGTTCACATTAATTCAGACCGTTTTGCAGGGATAATGTTTTAATTTTTTTTAATGATAGTTTCGAAACAAAACTAGAGTCAATGATGATACATTTCAAGTATCATTATAACCTTTTAATGACATCGACATTCGACACTATATCATCCATTGGATGATAATGGAAGCCATTTGAGTGAAAATTACATTATTTTTTAAAAACAGTACCAGTGCATAGATGGCCAATTTTAGTAAAGTCGTGTTCGATTTAATAATGCACTAATAAATATGGAAGAACTCTTTAACAACGTAGCAAATTTTATGTTAAACGAATAAAAAATGGCAAAAAAGCTAATTTAATTCGAATATAATGCGAGTGGTGAATGTACTTAAAACGGACGGCAATTGACATTTTTGTCAATATGCTTCAATTTATATATATATGGATGTATAATTGATGTAGAATATTAAAACGGAAATAATGATCGCAAGTATTATCTGATTGTAAAGTTGTCAAAAGAATATATACTTACTAGATTTTAAAAAGTTCAAATAAATCTATTATGTAATGCTAAATATTTAAAAACATTGGAAGCATTGTTGGCACTTTTCTTTATGTGCCCGTTTAAACGAGATATTTATTCAAGAGGCTTTAAAGGAAAATATTTCCTAAGAACCGTGTTGGACTTAACAACAGATGAAATATCCAAAGATACAACCGGCCATTTTAAACAAGTGCTTCGAGGAACAACAGGTTCTCAGAGCCTGCACCATATAAATTATAATTACCTCCTTGCAAATGCTAATGTACAGACACACATCACATACACGCACTCATACATTCTACATTCTCACATCAAACAAAATTCGCGAATGTGTTCAAACAGGTGAGCATAAATATTAAACTAAAACGTGACATCACCTGTTAACATAGACAGTCATTAACCCCATTATCACTGATTTGAGGCACTAAAAAGGGGTCTCGTTGAGGGAAAAATATCTGACATTCTACATTCCGTTTTGAAAGCATTTTTTCATCGACGATAATTTTACATGGAGACATGCATTCATCTCATTTGGCTTTGAGGCGGAAACATCTCTGCATTAAAATCACAATGACAAATTATTTTACATCCGCTTTCACTGAGTTTTTCACAATACTTTCAAATGTTTGTTCAAAATTCAAGGCGATAGGCAGCACAACTTGTCTCGTGATCTTGTAAATTGATTGTACATCTATTGGCTGAAGGAGCAACATCAATTTTGTTTTCAGCCAATAAGTCTTGATTTAAAGCTATCCAATAACCTAAAGTATCAGTTTCATATGTTGGAATAATTGTAACTTCTGCATCTTTATCTTCCCAAGATTTTTTGGCTTCTAGTAATGCATTAAGTACTTCCTTGCTAGGATTAGTACCACTGAAAACATAATATCGCGCTCTTACACGAAGGAAGAATTCTAGATTAGAATAATGAGGATCAGCATGATGAGGGACATAAGTTAAATCAACATACACTGGTGTAATATCTTCCGTATTACTTCGCGATTTTTTCGATGATTTATGTTTTGGCGATGAAGTAACGCTTCTTGTTGGAGAACTCGTGCTATCTGAAGGATATTTAACTGTCCGTTTATCTTCTGACGATTTAGTTGGCCTTGTAAAAGTTGAAGACTTCACGATTTTGGATTTTGTTGTATGATGAGAAGTAATTTTTCCCGTATTGTCGAAAGTTAGCTCTTCCGGAGGTGATGGAAGTCCCAATGGCTTATCAAAATTAAAACTTTCTTGTTCGATAGGTAATTTATATTTAAATAATTTAGGCTTAACACCAGTATTCGTTTGATGATCAGATACTGATTCATCAGGTGGTGAAGGAAGGCCCATTGGCTTTCCCCATTCTTTGATATCGAATTCAGTTTTGGATGTAGAAGACGCATCATGGGAAGCATCACTGGAAGGTTCCTTGGCATGTGTTGAGGTTGGCAGTTTTTCGACGAATTCTTTTTTAATATCTTTTACTTCCTTTGTTTCTTGCGATTTTTCACTACAGATATCTGATTTTTGTTCTGAAGTTGATTCTGAAATAGTAAGCGTTTCCAATTTAGAAGTAGATGTTTCTTCTGAAACATCTGAAGAGACGTCTCCCTTGACAACAACGGATCTTTCTTCTTCTCCAACATCACTTATTGTTTTCGTTGTTGTTTTTGTGACAGTTAATTTTCGGGTCACAATTGGCGATGAATATTCTGATGAAACAACTTTGGAGGAATCAGTTATTATGGATTCCTTAGTGGACGGAAAGGTTTCAGTCATTTTACTTGAAATATGTTCAGGAGACATTTGAGGAGAGATTTTAGATTCACTAAAGGTTTGTACTTCATCCGAACTGTCTTCTAAGACTTCAACTTCTGTTGTGCCATCCGGCTTTTTTCTAATTATTTTCTTTATCGTAGTGCATTTTTTAGAAACCGGGGCTTCTTTGTCTTCCATTATTTCTTTGTCGACATCAGCGTCATCTGTTTCTACAATTACTGTTGTTTCTCCTTCATCACCATCAGTTTGGGTTTTCGTTATTGTTTTGGTTACAGTTACTTTGCGAGTCACAACTGGCGACGAAATTTCCGTTGAAACAACTGAAGAATCCACAATATCAGTTTCTTTGGTGGTATGTGTTGTTTTAGTTGAAATGTCTTCAGGAGAAAGTTCTTCAGAAGTTTCTATTTCGTCGGAAACTTCGTCTCCTTCAATGACTTCAACTTCTGTTGTTCCATCCGGTTTTTTTCTAATTATTTTCTTTATCACAGTGCACTTTTTGAAAACTGGAGCTTCTTGGTCTTCCATTGTTTCTTTGTCGACATCTCCATCATCCGTTTCTACAATTACTGTTGTTTCTCCTTCATCACCATCAGTTTGTGTTTTTGTTATTGTTTTGGTTACAGTTACTTTGCGAGTCACAACTGGCGACGAAATTTCCGTTGAAACAACTGAAGAATCCACAGTATCAGTGTCTTTGGTGGTATGTGTTGTTTCAGTTGAAATGTCTTCAGGAGAAAGTTCTTCAGAAGTTTCTATTTCATCGGAAACTTCGTCTCCTTCAATGACTTCGACTTCTGTTGTTCCATCCGGTTTTTTTCTAATTATTTTCTTTATCGTAGTGTATTTTTTAGAAACCGGGGCTTCTTTGTCTTCCATTGTTTCTTTGTCGACATCTCCATCATCTGTTTCTACAATTACTGTTGTTTCTCCATCATCATCAGTTAGGGTTTTCGTTATTGTTTTGGTTACAGTTACTTTGCGAGTCACAACTGGCGACGAAATTTCCGTTGAAACAACTGAAGAATCCACAGTATCAGTTTCTTTGATGGTATGTGTTGTTTTAGTTGAAATGTCTTCAGGAGAAAGTTCATCAGAAGTTTCTATTTCGTCGGAAACTTCGTCTCCTTCAATGACTTCAACTTCTGTTGTTCCATCCGGTTTTTTTCTAATTATTTTCTTTATCACAGTGCACTTTTTGATAACTGGAGTTTCTTGGTCTTCCAGTGTTTGTTTGTCGACATCACCATCATCTGTTTCCACAATTACTGTTGTTTCTCCTTCATCACCATCAGTTTGTGTTTTTGTTATTGTTTTGGTTACGGTTACTTTGCGAGTCATAACTGGCGACGATATTTCTTTTGCATCACTCTCTGAAGTATGTTTCATTTCAGTAGGTTTAATGGCATCAACCGTTTCACTGATTTCTAATTGAGTGGGGGATTGAGCTTCGTCGGATACGTCTTCGCCTTCTATAATTTCCTCTTCCGTTGTACCATCTGGCTTTTTTCTTATTATTTTTCTAACTACAACTTGTTTTGTAATTACTGTTGGAGTTGCCTCTTTTGTTTCTGTTTCAGTTTCTTTATCAGTATCTGTTTTATCAGCATGTTTCTTTATCTCCTCTTTAATTTGTTGATATCCTATTGAAGTATCACTTTGTGATGTTACCATTTCACTTTCAACTTCATCAGGGCCTTCTAAACTTTCTGATGTAGTAGTCGTGGTTGTTCTAGTTATTGTTGTTGTTTCTTTGATATGTCTTCTTATTATTCGAATAGTGCCATCTTCTTCTTGAATTCTTGTCTCGATAACATTTTCGTCTGTTTTAGTATCCGTTTCAGATGGCATTGTAAATATTTTCTTCACAACAGTTACACTTTTTGTTTGTTCATCAGTAGTACTTTCATCATCTTTGAGATCGTCCCGTTCTCGCTTAGAAATTTCCTCATCTATTACTGTTTTTGTCACAGCTTCCATTTTATGACTGTCATCATCTTTAACAACATGACTAATAACCTCTTCTTCGTCTTTTACTTCTGCTTCTTCTGTTACTAATACTCGTTTTCCTGATGGAGTATCATATATGCTACCTTTTTCAATTTGTTCGGTTCTATATATTTCTTTGCCCTTTAAAATAAAAAATATCAATTAATTTATATTATATTATTTTAGAATGCTAAAATTTATAGATGAGAAAAGAAAAAGTTTCTTGAAATTGTTTTACAAAATTGATATATAATATTCAGTATATTTTCTAGGTAACTATATAATATAGTGAAATAATAAATTATATAATATGGAGGTAACTTCTGAAATTAGCTAATAAAGTAAGCTGATTTTTATAAAAAATATCTATATATCTATTGATACCAAGAAAGTTTCTTATTTCCAATAAAACATTACTGAGAAATGAAAATCAATGAATTATTTGATTAATAGCTTTTTCGAATTTTTTTCAACTAATGTATTTTTCCATTTTATTTTTGGCACTTTAAAAATAAAACGATTTGTATAAAATTTCTTTATAAACATAGGTTCAATTAATAGAGGTAACTTTGAAATTTTTATCTATGTAATTTAAAAGTTAGTATTACAGGACGGTTTCTTTGGAGACATATTTAGTATTTATTATGATAAAAACTAATTTTGTTGCATGAATTTCATACATTAAGAAAATAAATTTAAAATTCGTTGTTATCTTAAAATGCAGGTATATTATTTGTTAAATCATAGAGATTGAATCTGTATAAAAATAAATAAATAAATAAATGTGTTACAGAAAATTAAATATATTTGTATATATCTTATAATATATAATAATAATATATATATTATAAGATACATATGTTATCGAGCCCATCCTTCACCTTACGATTGACTACCACGATGGGTATTGGTCATTCTTTTGTAGGCTCTAAAAGTGGCCGTACCAGATATAGGATATCCTATACCTGGCAAAGCCACTTTTAGAACCAATAAAAACCTAATCTAGCCTGAATAAAAAATTCAGGCTAGATTAAGCTTGGGTGAGCTCTTTTCACAACATAATCTAGCCTGAATAAAAAATGTTTTGGTAATTCCAACTTATATTATAGTGTATATGTTACTTTTATATAAAATATAAATGAGTTTTTAGGAATATTAAGCATCAGTAAATATAATAAATATATATTCCATTTATTGAATAATAAGAATTAAAAAATTAGTACTATAGTATAGTACTATTTTTTTAATATTCAAAGAAACCATTATATTATTATGGTTAATGGTTTCTTTGAATATTACTAAAGTTTAATTCATAAATATCTTTATTATTTTAAATTGTATAGAAATTTTTCTGCATTAATTTTTGCAGAAAAATTCTATCAAGAAGAAATTTTCAGATTAACAAGAATTTTTGATAAATGAAATAGGAAAGCATGTTATAAAAATATTCTTTATATTCTTTATTTTAAGGAAAATTGGAAGGAAATGAATTAAATGAAAAGTAAAAGAATTATTGTTCAAATAATTTATTGATTTTCATTCCCGAATAATTTCTATGTTTTTATTGGGGATAAACATTCTGTTGGTGTAAGTATATTGTAAAAATTTAATTCCAAAACTAATGAAATCTGTTATCTGATTCCTATTATTCGATTTTCGCTTTACATTAATTGATTATTAGATATTTAGTCCTATACTTCGTGTAATCCACCTAAAAATCGAATAAGTCAAGAATCCATCTAATCTACAAGCTGATACCACACAATCGAATTCAATAGATTCTACTTGATGTACTGAATTCTATTGCGCAGTCTACAAGCTGATTCCATTTCAATAGAATCTATAGAAAGGGGATCAGCTTGTAGATTGAAACGGAGATGAAAAGGGAGTATCTCTCGACTATTAAGGTGATGAGTTCCTTATAATAAAAACTGAAATTTCTAATTAATTGGAATATTGAAATTGGGCAAAATGAATCGTGAGAATAATTGCTGAAGGAACAGTGACGAATCAATAAGTCATAATTTTATATTGGTAAATTTTTTCCAGAGGTTCGATCAAAATAATTATATAAATATAATATAAAAATTATAGAATCCTAGCATAAATATTCATCTTTTATTCAATATTTCGGTTTATTAAACTTAAACATTTAATACATTCCACATACATGCACATTGAATAATCGAAATCCCTATATACCAACCATTTAGCTAATTTCAATATACAGTTCGAAATTTACAATAATTCCTAAATATGTTATAGAAATGTGAATTTATTCGAAGAAGAATATAACAGAATGAATTATAATATTTTAATTGGAATATAAAATATGCAATATGCAAGTAATATAAGAACGAATATATTCAAGATATAAAAAAATAATTACATGATATTTTCAATAAATTTCAAGATTCAGATTTATAGATATCAAATAAATATAATTTATTTGATATCTGCAAATATTATTTCTTTCTCTTTGTTAAATAAAATGTAAAATGAAATAAATTCAAGTCAGAAAAGCAAAGTAACTAATAAGTGATAATAGAAACTTACGCTTTCTATATCCGTTTTTAATTTTATTTCAGTATGACAAGGTAATTTTTTAATTGAAATCACTTCATCTTCGGAAATTTCTTTAATAGAATCATCTATATATAGTTCATCTTTTGATAAGGAGTCTTTTGGGAACTGTACGGGTTTAAATTGTTCAACTTCTAAACTTTCTTCAATAAAAAAACGGTCAGTTGGAGAAACACTTTCAGGCGGTGAAAAATGCACAATTTCTTCGATATCTCTTCTTTCATCGCTTACTATTTCAGAAATAACTTCTGTCATACTTGATATTTCTTTAATAACAGCATCCTCTAATTTTTTAGTTTCTATCATTGAACAGATATCAGAATCATCTTTTTTAGCAAGAGAAACTAAGATATCTTCATCAGAAATCATTTCTTTTTTTTCTATACTAGGCTTTTCGATAATTTCTTCAATTTCCTCTGTTACTTCAATGGTGTAATATTTGGCACCCAAATCTTTTGAAGTTTTTACAGTAGTAGATAAATCAGAAATTAAAGTACTCTGGTCAACAGTTTTTTCTTCAAATACCTGTGGCGAAGGTTCAACAAATATTTCAGAACTAATATCATCCAATCTTTTATAAACACCATCTCCCACAGCAGACTTCGGACTATACTCAGGAAGTTCTTTTTTTGGAGAAATCTCCTCTGAAGGTAACTCTTTAATTTCATCGACTTTTTGAACAATTTCTTCAATTTCTTCGATGACTTCCTCAATAACAGCAGTAACAAATTCTTCCTTAGCTTTAGTAATATATTCAATTTCTTCAATCACTTCTTCTGTAAAGCCTTGACAAGGCTTGGGAGAAATTACTTCCTCTTCTGAAGGAAATTCGAATTTCTCAAATTCCGATTTTTCAACAAATTCTTCAATAAAAGGTTTTTCTTTTATAGGCATTTCTTCAATAACCTCCACCATTTCTTTCTTTAATGGAATTTCTACTGTGACCTCTTCGATCACCTCTTTGGTAATTTCTTCAACCTCCACTTCTTCTTTTGGAAATATCTTTTCTACCACCTCTTCTTGTGGTGAGATCTTCTCAACTGCGAGCTTTTCCACAATCTCTTCGATTTCTTCGGTCACTTCTTCCACAAATTCTTTTATAATCACTTCTTTCGGTGATACGGCGGGCTTCTCCACTATTCCTTCTAGTTCTTCGACTGGTATCTCTTCTGATGGAACTTTCGGTTTTTCCATTACTTCTACTTCTTTTTGCAATATTTCTTCTTTACGGACTTCTGTTATAATTTCCTCCTTTTTCTGAGGTGGCATTTCCACAATTTCTTCGATCTCTTCTACGATCTCTTTTGTGACTAACTCTGTAACCACTTCTTTGGGAGTCACTACAGGTTTCTCAACCACTTCTTCCAAAATTTCTTTTGTATCCTCTTCTGATGGCAACACTTTTTCTATGAGAGCTACTGGTTTTGTTAAGATTTCTTGGACCACTTCCGTGATTTCTTTTGTCACTATTTCGGTAATATCCGTTATCACTTCCTCTTTAGGGGACACTTTAGGTATTTCTGTTATTTCTTCTACCACTTCCGTAACTTCCTCTGTCACTACTTCTTCCATCTCTTTCTTCGTTGGAATTTCTTCTTTTTCAACTATAGGTGGTGCTTTCACAATTTTTTCCTCCTCCACAACTTCGGCTTCCGGAGAAATTTTCTCAACTGGTGGCTTCTCTGTTATTTCCTCCAAAATTTCTTCTTTTGTGATTTCTGTCACAATTTCTTTCTTAACCTCTCGTATCTCTTCTGTGACCTCTTCAGTCACGTCTTTGGTAATTTCTTCAACCACCATTTCTTCTTTTGGAGATATCTTTTCTACCACCTCTTCTTCCGGAGAGATCTTCTCAACTGAGGGCTTTCCCACTATTTCTTCAACCTCTTCTACGATCTCTTTCGTAACTACCTCTGAAACCACTTCTTTGGGGAAGACTGCTGGTTTTTCGATTTCTTTTTCTTCCTTAATTTCTTCTGTCACATCTTCTGGTGGCGACACTGGTTTTATTGGGATTTCTTCAACCACTTCCGTGATTTATTATTATTATTATTATTATTATTATTATTATTATTATTATTGAAAGATACATTTAATTTCTAGAATAATACTACATTGAATAAATTTTCTATATTCAATGCTACATTTTCTCAAATCATTGCACCATGTGCTGCTATTAATACCGTTTGTTCATTATCTAAATAACGGCATTCATTTTACGTACAACTTAATGGAAGTCTGAAACAACTTGGATTGATGTTTGAGGATTAAATATAACAAACGTGGAAAGCTAGAAATCTCTATTGATCGTTTCTAATGATTGTTGATGAGATATCATGTTTGTTGTTACAAACCCTCATAGATTCGTTAATGTTTATATTGTGTTAGAATATCGACATAATGGAGAACTTTTAAATCTACACATAAAAACATTTTCCATTTAATACAATTCGATTCATCAAACTTTAAAAATTTTTTTTTTTATCATTTTTCTTCAATATATTTAATAAAAGTGTGATATATAAAAATATAAATTTCATTTCTGGCAATTCATGTAAAATTTAAAAAGATACTATTAAGTATGATAGATGTTAGAACCGTTCTAGTAAACATTAACTGTATTATTAATAATATATGTTAGAAAATAAAGATATAGACGTAAACTTATATATTTATTCAATAGTCACTTAAATAAAATAAATTTTATCTTTTTGTGCACTTTGTTATATGAAGAAGGAAACATCCAGATGCACATTTTAAGATTAGAACTAATATAATAAATAATTCTTTTCATTTTGTAGAAAAGAACTACGGCATTTTTTGCGAATCAATAAATAAATACTACCAAGAAAAATATATAAATTACGAAATAGTCATATAACCCAGAAAAATAATTTTTGTATCTTAGAGATATAAAAAAAGATAATGAAAAAAAAAACAATAATACACAATATGACATCAAATAATCTAATATTTATATACAAGACGACTGGTAAATATTTAGAGAATGCTGTATAATTTTATACAATATGATTTAACAGCCATCTAAAATATTTTTGTTATGTTATTTCTTTATATTTTCTCTTCTTCGCATAAACTGAAAAAAAAACGTTGCGAAATTATAAAAATATACATCCGCGACAATACGTTTGTAGAAAATTTTTCTACGCATTCATTCAATAATATGACAGCACCCATCTTCAGAAAAATAGAAGAAAATATTTATGTAAATTTCCATTATCCATATAAAGATTGCAACCCATGAATAGTATTCTTTTGTACAAATAAGCCAGATGGATAACATTCTTTCGAGTTCACGACCTCTTATTTTGTCTTAAAGTATTTTGAATAAAATAAAAAATAATATAAATAAATATTTCGTCTATTTTCTAGCACTTTATTGCAAATTATAAAACTTAAAAGCATTAATTAAAAATATAAAAAAATTTAATAAATCTATCAGTATCAAAAACACGTTTAAATGCATAATGAAATTCATATATGTATATAATTAGTGAGAGAAAAAAAACTTAAATATACTTTTAATTTTAGCAGAACTTGCTGGATAATGATGGAAACGTTGACCATGTATTGCAAAGTCAGTGAATTTTACAATAATGTAAATTTTAGGAAAATTCTGTAATAATTTGTATAAAAATGAATCGATTTCATACATTTTTAACATAAAAGTCATAAGGTAAAATCTCGGTTAACAATATAAAAACCTGTAATTGGTCCGGATTGCTAGATGTGAAGATGGACTGATACAAAAATCATTTCTGAAAGAGGTAATCAGAGCCGGATCTAGGATGGAGCGCCATGGTGAAAATTATGAGAAGGCACGAAAATGCAGTTGCAATTTCATACAAAAGTTCAGTTATATTTATCTTACCATATTTCATGCTGAAGAGTCAGTTGTGTTTTTCTAACAGCACTGAAAGGGACAGACAAACCTGTGCAAATTAAATTATTATTTATATGAATGGATGAAAAACTGTTTAAATAAAATAAATATATATGTTTTCCTGTCGTTTTCCCGCATTGGCATATCGCAATTAGGATAACATAATGGCAAATATGTTGAATTTATAGTTATTGTTTTAACATAGATATCACTTTATTTTCATTGAAATGTGCATATAATCCCAGTACAACAGTTTCATGTCTTCCAATAGTTTTTTGTGGGTGTCTACGCATCTCACGTCATTTCATAACTGATTCCAAAATATCAGATTTGTTTATGTATTAATGTGGGTGAATAAAGAATAGAGGAGCGTCATTTTTGAAGTTAGCTCAAGTGACAAAATATCTAGATCTGGCACGGCACTAACAACCAAAACTTTGGGAACCTATGATACTAACGATCGATTGTAATTTCTTTTTATAATTTTTAAAACCTCTACATTCCAATAATGTATGTGAATTCTATTCAAAACGTACAATATTTGAGCAAGTTATTGTGCTGACATATCAATTGATGTTAATTCACATTGGGATAGCTAGGTCTAATAAATTATCAATAGATATGATGATTTTATTTTAATTCAAATGCATATTTTAATCATAATTTGTTAAAAGTTTCAAATAGTATACAGCAATAAATTCTAAAATTATTATTTATTATGAGCTTAAAATAAATTCTTATAGCAGGTATTTGAACAGATGTTCATTGGAAACTATTCACTATAATACTACTGCTTATACAGTCGCCTGTAATGAATATATCAAGATATGATCTCTGGATTGTGATAGACCATGAGCAATGTAAATTATTTTAATGTTTCCATTCGGCTGATCCTCCTCTGGAATGGGCAGCCTATGGTAAATCTTATATTCTGAGTCAGGCCTTTTGGCCTGACTCAGAACATAAGATGCTGCTCCATCTTAATCGGTGCTATAGGGTGCTTACGTCTGCGAGAATAATCTCTGCTTAATCATGGCCTGCTACTCGGGTGCAGACTTTTTCTTCTTTTGGCAGGTATTTGAACAGATGTTCATTGGAAACTATTCACTATAATACTACTTCATATACAGTCGCCTGTAATGTATATATCAAGATATGATCTCTGGATTGTGATAGACTATGAGCAATGTAAATTATTTTAATGTTTCCATTCGGCTGATCCTCCTCTGGAATGGGTAGCCTATGGCAAATCTTATGTTCTGAGTCAGGCCTTTTGGCCTGACTCAGAACATAAGATGGTGCTCCACCTTAATCGGTGCTAGAGGGTAATTACGTCTGCGAGAATAATCTCGGCTTAATCATGGCCTGCTACTCGGGTGCGGACTTTCTCTTCTTTGAAAGGGCGAGAATCTCCCCCACTTTGATCCCCGATGCAGCCCAATGTTAGTCATGACTGGTGGGCCATCAAAGAGACGATATCGATAGGCGCCGTGCAGTGGGCCGGGCTCTGGCTCATGATTCGGGCTTGTCGTAGCCGAATATTGCTCGGGTCAACTCCACAAAGTTTTATGATTCCCTACTGAAGCAAGCTTCCCCCAGTCTGGGGACAAAATCTCCTACAGTCCGAGCCAGACCAACTCTCGGGTGGACACGGTTAAGGGTTCTATCCCTCTACCATTGATCCCGACGACACGGTACGCCATCTTGGGATTTGGGACCCTTTTAGAGGACTTATACCTCACGCAAGGGACTTTCTCTTCTTTGAAAGGGCGAGAATCTCCCCCACTTTGATCCCCGATGCAGCCCAATGTTAGTCATGACTGGTGGGCCATCAAAGAGACGATATCGATAGGCGCCGTGCAGTGGGCCGGGCTCTGGCTCATGATTCGGGCTTGTCGTAGCCGAATATTGCTCGGGTCAACTCCACAAAGTTTTATGATTCCCTACTGAAGCAAGCTTCCCCCAGTCTGGGGACAAAATCCCCTACAGTCCGAGCCAGACCAACTCTCGGGTGGACACGGTTAAGGGTTCTATCCCTCTACCATTCATCCCGTCGACACGGTACGCCATCTTGGGATTTGTGACCCTTTTAGAGGACTTATTCCTCACGCAGGACTTATGTCGGGCCGATTCTTAATCCGGGACACGCAGGGACTCGGACGATCGAGTGGCGAAGTAAGAGCATCCAGCGACGAGGGTGGAGCAGTCCGGCTCTACCGACCCAATAGGAATTTCTTCACTTGGGACAGTGTCTGAACAACTCGGTTAGACCTATCCCGAGTTTTGCCCGACTCTACAGGACCTCTCTATAGAAAGTCAAACCAGGCCCTAAAGAAAGGAACGGATTCAGCAATTCTCCTCCACATCCTGGGTACGGGTTTTCCAGGCGCGACCGGGGATGCGCCGTTAGGACACCGGCATACGACCAGCATGCGCACCTTGCCCGTATAGGGATTCTTGATAAAATGCCATCCCTACTGGGAGTCTCTTAGTGTATACTACATATTAAGACACTAAGAAAATATCAGCCCGGGTGTACACATACAGATATATTGCCTGTTGCACAAGCCCTGTCGCCACGTCAAGGCGGGTTCACCTCGAGAGGGAGCAGACTATGGAAGAGCTTGATTCGCCTGTCATTTAATATTCATTATTATGAATAGTGGCGTCCTATGTTGATAAAATAAGTTCTTGCAAGATAATGCACTCGTAGCATCATGCATTCATTATAATAGATAACAACTCTATATTATTTTCACCTCAATATTTCGAAAAAGCTATCCATCAGTTTGAATATACAAATTTTAGCATCATTGCAAATCATGTACAGTCTATCCCGAGTTATGGCTTCTCGATTCCTGATATTCGGACATACGTATATTTTTAACTGTTATCATTCCCCCAATGTTTTATTTTTTAATTGGAATTATGGCTCTTCAGCACCATATTTATGAAAAATAAGCTTTCTTTTTTTTTTTCAAAATACGGCATACAGTATTTCTTTTAGTTCTAAATACTGTACTTCATTTATGTTGGCTATGCATGTACTGTACATAGACTATGCATTACATGCAATGATAAGTGAAAAATAAAACAGTGTTCCGAATCATGGCATCATTCTGGAAACTAAGGTAACATAATTTTAAGGTATCCGTGTACAGATATTAAGTTCATATTTCTAATTCTCTTAATATCTACGGAAAATAATAACTTTCATTAAAGTTTTCATGTTTCGCTTTAAAGAATTCATGCATGTGCACCATTAAATTTTGTCGATCAGGAATTTTGATGAAAAAATCAATATTAAGAATAATTGGCAACTCAATCATTGCTTACAGGAATTCGATCACGATCTAATTAGTCAGTTTATGTTTACCTGTAGAGACTGGCCAATGGTATTTTGCACGTGGAGAACTTATAAATTTATCAAAAATTTTCCATGGTAAGATTATTATTTTAAACTATTTCAGTATCAGTTGAAGAGGAAATCTCATAATAATACTCATATTTTTTCATTTCATATATGTGCAGGTGAGAAGTTAAGATAACATAATCTCAAAATATTTGATAAATAATCTTATTTGAGCTAGATACTTAAATAAATTTTTTCTTATAGAAACATTTGCAAGTATTATTCGTTTTTTCGTATCTTCGTTTCGTAGGCATGTACTCGGCGACAAATAAACGATATTTATGCATAATTTGCTATTTACAACCGATTTTAAATATCGCAGAAATTTTCGGAATGAAAATCGCTTATTGCGATTATGAGAAAGGAACGAAGGGAAAAAAGCTTTTATCCAAGTTACGTCCTGTATATCAAACTGTTATCGAAGTATTCTTATGGAGCAATATCTTACTTTTTATTCTGACAATTAAAGATGATATTATATGCCGAGGTTGGCTCTCATACCTGGGAAAGAACGAATTATACTTTAGAGTAATTATTTTCATGCTTTCCTGTTTCACAGCATTCCAGTTCAGTTATTTTAAACGAAACAGATTTCATTATCCAAAAAACAGTAGCGGTTACGATGGAGAAGAAGAAGAGATGAAAGACATTATCGAAAAATTATCCATGAATATTTTAATAATACTATTCTTCGCATTAATTTTAACTAACATGTTAGTTGCAATGTTCTCGTATCCTGCGATGAAAAAATACACAGAATCGGTCCATGAACTTCTGCTTTGTAACATCAATATTGCGCTATTTTATATCTATGTCCTTGGACAGATATTTTCTTTTATGCTTAGTATATGCTCAATCTGTTTAATGATTTCCAATCGATTCAGACATTTATCTAACGACTTGCTTAAACTAACGAAAGAAGGAGAGCTTAGTATATGCTCAATCTGTTTAATGATTTCCAATCGATTCAGACATTTATCTAACGAGTTGATTAAACTAACGAAAGATGGAAAAAATTTAAAGTCACAAATAGAAGAATTGATAATGAAGCACTGGGATGCCTGGCTTTATATTCAGGAAGCAAACGAAACTGCTCATTTTTATTTTGCAGTTTGTTATGCAGCTTGTATTTACTTGCTAGCTTGCTCGGCTGGTTTTTTGATTTTTGCTGAAAAAGAGGGATTCTTGCTCATCGTATTATATATTTTATTGATGATTCTGATTTTGGTGGGAATGACTATAGCATTCGCTTTATCTCGTTACACTTCTATGGTGAGTATATGGAATATTATGAACTCAAGATATTTAATCAATTTTATAATTATAATTGAGTATTGCAATTTTTAACAGATTTATGACAATTTCATAGATATTGTTAAACTTTCTTCTGCCGATTTACAACTAGAGACTAAGCTAAAGGTATGGTAATTTAAGTTGTTACATAGATGAAATTTTTATGTTATTAAATAAAATTTCTATTAAAAAGATGCTAAATTTCATGAAGCGATTCGGAAAAACTCCGATTGGAATTAATATTGATGATATGTTTTATATTAAGAAGAATTACTTCATTCGGGTAAGATAAGATACGCTAAATTATAAATTTTACTTTTCAGTATTTTAACATGTTCATAACGTTTTGCTTATTTTATAACAGCATCTATGGAATATATCTTTCTATAAATTTCCAAAAATGTTTTGTTTTTGCAGGTTGTAAGTGCCATATATTCATTCCTTTCTTCATTGGGAGATGTAGTTTCTGCATCTAAAGCATCCACTCAAAATAACAAGTGTTAAAATTTTCAATATTTAATGTACTCTTCTCAATAATTTTTATTATACCGGATATTGATACAGAACACAAAATAACAAACATTTATAACTACAACTATCTCCTTCCTCTACATAAGAATCAATGACCAACCAGCTAGACCAAAGTCACATACTTGCGGCCTTAATGATTCCTCTTCTAAAAATCAATGTTTCTGAAATCTTGCGGGGATTAAAAACTGAAAAAATTCAAACTTCAAATTTTTTATGTCAGCTTTAAACGAAAGTAAAGCTTATTTTATAATTCTTTATACAATTTTTCTATTATCAAATATTGGCAACACTGAATAGAAGTTACTTGTCACGCAGCCATTTTATTAATGTTGAATATGGACCGTATCTGATATACATCTGACTGATTGGCCCTTTGCTGTTTTTGAATTTGAGACCACTGAACTAGACATTTTGCTTGTTTATGTGCACTTCATATTGGAAACTATTACATTTTATTGAAAAATATTATAATGTTACTGTATTATGATCTAAAAAACACATGCCATTTTTCTCAAATACTATGTTGGATGAACCAAACTTTAAACGGTCTTATTCGTTTCATATAAACACTCGTAGTTTATTGGAAACTATTACATTTTATTGAAAAATATTATAATGTTACTGTATTATGATCTAAAACACACATGCCATTTTTCTCAAATACTATGTTGGATGAACCAAACTTTAAGCGGTCTTATTCGTTTCATATAAACACTCGTAGTTAAAAAAATTCTCTCATTTCGGGAAGAAAGATCGAACTAAAAATAGAAAAAGTAACTACATTTAAGCACTGTTAAGTTGTTTGCAGCCCTTTCTTGTTTTAAAATTATTTGCATATTAATGTAATTAGGTAATATGAATTAGTTTAATATAAAATTTTAACGAATAAAAAGTAAAAATAAATTAGAAATAGTAGTAACAACTATTTATAGCAACAAATTATCATGTAGTATTTGATTTAAAACAGAAAACATACCATTGATCTGTCCCACGTCAGAGTGTATGACCAAATAAATTATAACATACAGGGGTAACTGTGGATAAATAATATTTTAGCCAGTCAGAGAAATAGTTTTCGCTACTGGTTAAAATTTCTGAGAATGCCCACCTGTAGTTAGGTCTAGAACTGATATTTTCAAACCAGTTTTAAAATTAATTGCAGATGTCATTCTCAGAAATTTTAACGTTTTTCGTCCTCTAGGATTGCGTTTTTCAAAGACTATATCATATGTGGAAGCAGGGGTGTCGAGAGATGTCGTCGTCCCAGGGGAAAAATTTACATGAGCCCTAAATAATTTTAAAGTTGTAAAATTGGAGCAATTTATTATCCTGCTTGAAACACTAATTTTCAGCACCGTATGATGAATTAACGCATGAAAAAAAAAATTTTGGTATGATGTCCGGGACTTTGTGAATCTTGGGATCGGAAAATTTTACCCCTTCATTCCCATTTCTCGTCGGCCCTGCGTGCAAGCGGAGCGACACTTTAAGATGCGATACTACAAACGCGATTGCTTCGCTAGTCCAACAAAAAGGGCTTCAATAGCTTCTTTAGTGGAATATCTGCCCATTATTTATGTACTAGATACCGATTATGGAAATTTTTATCTCTCATGTTCCATAATATAAATTTTTCATTCTAAATTTCGTTTATTAGAACCTCTGAATCGAACTGGGAAGCCATGATTATTTGTCTTTCTCGCTTCAGAAAACAAACTACAGATAAGCCTCAGTTAACGCCAACGTTAGGTTCCGCCATATTAGTTCGTAATTCGAAACTTTCTGAAAGTACCCACTTTTCATTGGCAGAGAGACACACATCAGGTGACAAATCAAGTATTACCTGTAGTTTGTATTTTTGTCACAGAGGGCGATAAGCAGGCGATGCTACGCGGTGCTACGATATACACGTGGGACATATCAAGCCTATGTCTATTGGTTTCTTTTCTGTCGCTCGTAATAATGCATCGTACAACGTCACGTTACTTGCACGTGGGATACGGTCAAAGCGTGACCGAGACCCTAAAGGCGTTACACTTATGAAATGCCATAACAGTTACCAATAGAAATGCATGATTTTCCCATCAGAAATATGAACTACAAGACAGAATTCGTAATGAGTAGATAACTCAAAGCGTGACCGAGACCCTAAAGGCGTTACACTTATGAAATGCCATAACAGTTACCAACAGAAATGCATGATTTTCCCATCAAAAATATGAACTGCAAGACAGAATTCGTCATGAGTAGATAATAAGCTACTAACTCCATGTTTTATTGCTTTATTTAAAAAATTCTGAAACTTGATCATTAATTTCCCTTTTTAATTGTCGAAAACCTATGATCCCCTGAACAGATTTGCAACACTGGCCAAACTGATATTTTTTCATGCTCATGAAGATAATTCATCAATAAACATGTTTCAGAAACACATAAAAATACAATTCGTGTGCTAACCTCATCCTATTTTATCGAATGAACTGATCCACACAAAGTCTCAAAGCTTTACTTACACTTGAGAATATTTTATATGCAACATTATTTATATTCTTTATCATCAATACAGAAGATCTTTTGGTTCAGTGCCTTATTCATTGCATATGCCAGAATATATTCCTTATAATGTAAAATAGAGTTAGGTTTTTCTTTCTTATCTATATCGGTGATGGATTCTGAATTGGCCTCTGACAAAAATATGTTTTTCGAACTACTGCCGCATAACTAAAACAAATCTTATCTTATCCATATCAATGATAACATTATTAGAAACGATGTTGCTACCATAGTTTCCAAATTTGAGAAAAACATTCGATATAATTTTTAAAATTATGTTAGTAAAAGATATTTTAAGAAATATGGAGGTGTTATTAGCAAAACGTTTCTGTTGAAATATTAAAACAAAAATACATTTTCATTATTTCACATAAACTTCGAAATTAACAAATGTTAGTATCCTTGATATGAACAGATTGTTAATATTTTTTCGAAAAATAAAAAAGTATCTGATTAAATTACGAAGAGAATTAATTAAAACAGTGGCGAAGATTATATACAGGAAGAGATGTAGTAAGGACGAAAATTATTGAAGCTATTGATAAAAATGGAGAGATGTGAGATGATGCCATATTTTTGTCAACAGATGACGCCACACACTATTCTGGAAGAATACTATGTGGCGGAGCAAAACAAGCCCTTCCACCCCTGCGGAGGGTCAGCCGGATTGTGGAGGACGGGGATGAACCGGGCCCGGACCCCAAGATAAATATTTTCAGGAGACTCGAACCCCGTCCTCCAGAGTGGAAAACCAAAACGTTTCAACGCGGCCAATCCGGCCGACGAGATGATGCCATTAAAAATTTTTTGGGGGGGAGTGATAAAGTGCGGAATCTAAGATAAATATTTTCAGGAGACTCGAACCCCGTCCTCCAGAGTGGAAAACCAAAACGTTCAAACGCGGCCAATCCGGCCGGCGAGATGATGCCATTAAAAATTTTTTGGGGGGGAGTGATAAAGTGTGGAATTCTACTCCCGAATGCAAATAAATAAAAATGATATTAAATAATTTTTAATAAAATCTAAAAAAATAGAATTTTCCCAAATCACTAGGTTCTTCCTGACGCACTCAAAATTTTGCAATGCATGTAAAAGGGCCGAGAAAAAAAATCTCGACGTTTGAAATTCCGCACTTTATCACTGGCGCTATCAAAATCGCTTTGCAATGCGGCAGTAGCCAGTTTCGCGACGCATTGCACGCTGCAATGCGTCGCGAAACTGTCGCTAAACAAAATTTTCAGCGTGCAATGCGTCGCTAAACAAAATTTTCTATTATATTTATACATGAAAACTTTTCATAAATTTCTTCATTATTAGATTCTTTAATACTCGTATATTGTTTATCTGATTTTAGATTATTATTTAAACCGTTTATTAAGTTTAAAATAATGAATAAGATGTTCTATCGCCCAGCAGTCATTTTATTTTATAGAGGAAGGTGGGACAGAGACGGCTACCTTAAGTTTGATAACAAAATTTTCTATTATATTTATACATGAAAACTTTTCATAAATTTCTTCATTATTAGATACTTTAATATATTGTTTATCTGATTTTAGATTATTATTTAAACCGTTTATTAAGTTTAAAATAATGAATAAGATGTTCTGTCGCCCAGCAGTCTTCTTATTTTATAGAAGAAGGTGGGACAGAGCCGGCTACCTTAAGTTTGATGTCAGATATTTTTTTGATTAGAACAGAAAAATTTTCAAAATTAAGCTTATATTATTAGGCTTCAATAATTATTTGTCTATCAGGAACTATGGGTTTTTATGTCACATATTCTTTTAGGGGTTATTTTTTCAAAAGTGCAAATACCCGATTTTGACTCACGAATGGGGTAACACCGGGTGCTCATCTGAATACATGTAACACATTTTCAAAATTTTTATTTACAAAAATTAAAAAAGAAAACTATTTTTTTTCTTATTTTAGCAACAAAAATCATATATAGATGTGTCATTCTCTTTTTTTTTGAACAAGCCACATGGATCCATTGACATGTGCAATGCTGGATCTATCCTTTTTTTAATTTGAAATGTGCACATAGTTCGTTGCATAATATACAGGCTTCAGTATAAAAAAATATTTTTTTTTCTTATTTTAGCAACAAAAATCATATATAGATGTTTCATTCTTTTTTTTTTAAACAAGCTACATGGATCCATTGACATGTGCAATGCTGGATCTATTCTTTTTTTAATTTGAAATGTGCACATAGTTCGTTACATAATATACAGGCTTCAGTATTTTCTTCCTCCTCTAAGGATTATTCTGAATTTTCAATTTTTTTTTTCACTTTTCTTAAACTTCTTTACTTCATTTTCTCCTTTCCTTTTTTCCCTTTGATTTTATGCTTTCCCTTTTATGTCACTGACTTTTGTGGTTTTAAAACCATTTAGTTTAGAAGCTTTTTTACTTTTTGTCCGGATATACCGGGTACTGAAGTATGGGTACTACCCGGGTTTTCCCCACCACGACTTGTTTTAATAAAAATGGCATATCTACATTCAACGATGCGGTAAAATATTGATTAATGTGTTAAAATTTTTCTTGAAACTTAATGAAAATACAGAGGTATACTTATCGATAATGATTTTTCGTGTGTATGGTACTATAAAGTGGTATATGTTAATCAGAAAATCGAAATATTTCAGCATAAAAACTTTAAAACATTTTAGCAAAAAACTTGCGTGTACCATCATCTCTAATTTGGTTCCTACTGGTATAATTATGGTTTAATTATAGTTTGTGAGTTTGCTGCAAAATTGCACCGCTCATCACGGAGATACAGTGTATCCGGTTTGACTCATCTATCCGGTTTTATCCCATTTTTCCTATATAAAACTATAACTGTCACATATACATTGATACATATATTATCCATCATTATTATTATTTAAATCATTATAATTAGTAAATGTTTTTCAAACACATTTTGGTTTGATAAGTGTTCTATATGAAGAAAAATACAAACTATTTTATGACTATATTAAATTTAAAACCATTTTTATTAATTATAAATTGTCACATATACATTGATACATATATTATCCATCATTATTATTATTTAAATCATTATAATCAGTAAATGTTTTCAAACACATTTTGGTTTGATAAGTGTTCTTCAATATGAATAAAAATATAGACTATTTTATGATTATATTAAATTTAAAACCATTTTTATTAATTATAAAAAAATCTTTTATAGAAATTCAATATAGCATAAATCATTTTCGTGTTTACAATTATGAGAAAATTTATAAATTATCAGATTATAGCTATATTAAATTTTAAAATTTGATTCAATTTACTAAAGACATTGCTGCTCACAATCTATCTGGAAAGCATGTGGTCCAGAAAGTGTCATCAGTGAACAATTTTACCATTATCATCAGTAATCTTCATGAACATAAAATGATGACAACAAATTAAAACAATTCTTTTTACATTCAATTAAACCAAACTAACAGAATTAGTTCAGATTGGCGAGGATATGAAGACTGGTAGAGAAAACGTTCGCTATAGAATTCGTTTTCATTGCTTTTAGGTATGGATAAATCGAATAAATATTTATCAGAGAAAAGTAAAATTGGAACATTTAAAAAGGATTCTTTAAACAAAGAGAAAATGCTCTTCTTCCTATAACACCAACATTCGTTATTGCTGAAGAAGAAAGCCAAATATTTGTGGTCTTTGATTCTGTAAGATTTTATTCTATCCAACTGCTTTAAGAAATCTTCTTTTACAATTTCAAATGACGTTTCATTTACTAATGGTTTCAATAAAACAGCATTCAGTCTTTTTCCACATAATGCAATGCCCCAATTTTCATTTAATATATATTCTCTACAAAATCTGATGTCATTAGATAATAATATAGAAGGAATCTGCATATCTGGTAATCTATGTATATGACTGTCATATTCCTCGTTCATAAACCACATCACACATTTTAGTTCTTCCTTTGGTACATTTATGTGTTTAGTTAGATTCAATATTTTATCCTGATAATTACGACTTATTTGTTCTATCGAAAATGAGAAGTGGTGTATTTCTATTCCTGGAACTGTAGGAAATATGGCTACCTTTGTTTTGATCATACCATTCGAAGGGAATGGATGACATTTTTGAAGTTTTTTTTTATTGTAATCGACTGAAAGCAGAAAAATATAATTAGTTTATATATAGTTTATAAACATTACTTGGTGAAATGCCATATTAAGAATCACCATTCACATGATTGGAGTTTCACAATAAAATTTAATTTTGTAATTTTGCCTAGTGACATAATGAGTTCGTTCATAACTTCTGGCAAAAATTGTTTGTTGCCTTGTTTTTTATTTTTCATAATATATTTTACATTACATCGCAATAATCATGCTTATTGTACTTGTTTGATGATAATACAGTGATTTCTTTATTTTAATAGTGAAATTGAGAATAATTTCACCAAATGAGGATAGTTATTATCTATTAAATAACTAATAGGGATTACTTAATGAACACTTCAATGGTTGAAATATTGGATTCAGTGGATGAGAGTTCCACAATGTGAAAGCATTTTAAGTAGTATTTAGAATGCTGTGAGTGAGATGTATAGCAAAGCAAAGGTGAATAATATGAAGGAGAAGGCATTGTGGAATAATGATATAATTCAGTTGCAGAAAACAGAATATATCTAGGAATGTTGAGTGGAAGTGTGAATATATGTGAGTGAAAGAGATAAATGACTGAGTTCACGGATAGGAAGGGATGAAGGAGAAGGCATTGTGGAATAATGATATAATTCAGTTGCAGAAAACAGAATATATCTGGGAATGTTGAGTGGAAGTGTGAATATATGTGAGTGAAAGAGATAAGTGACTGAGTTCACGGATAGGAAGGGGAGGAATGAGACTTCAGAATAATTTTAAAGAAATAATGTGATATTTTAGAAATTCTGAGAAATATGTTGAGAGAACAAGGTGGTGGTTAATATAGTGTGGCAAGAATGAACAAAAAGAGTATTTCTGAACTTTTTCAGCTTGTTCAAAATAATAATATGTAAAACAGATGAAAGCAGATAAAGCAGTTATAAGACAATTGATACTTTGAAGAGTGGTAAGATCTTTGAGGCAGATATATCACATCTGAGATGTTGAAATACTGTAGGAAATATATTGTATCATGAAGCAGCTATGTACCATTTTTATGACTGATGAATAATTTGTTCTAAATAATTAGACTGTAGTTGTGATTATCCATATTTAAAAGAATTTTAGGATGAAAAAAGATTTGTCAGAATGGTTTATGTTTGAAAAAGTATGTAAGATATCTTCATAGTTGTTTAATTGAAAATAAATGGATGTTTGAATTTCTTCCTAAATTATTCTGCTCTCTATGAATAAAACAGATACTCTTCCATTATGGAATAAGATATATGCAAATTATTCAAAATTATTATATGCTCTATGATTAAACAGAGCTTAGGATGATTATTACATAGCTGAATTGAAGCATATGGGAATAAGTAAATGAAAATAATTATAAGTAAAATAAAACTGTTTGTATTTGAGAGATGCTGCTGCAACAAAGATTTGTGATTAAATTAAATGGAATAAATCTAGAGCAGGTAAATAAGTTAGTGACTCTAAACTTAAGATTGTGAGGATAATGAATGCTATTATTGTGGATTTGTTTTGTCTGCTGTCCATTTTCTCATGAGGATGAAATTGATGATATAATAAAAACATGTTAGTTATATATCTGGTAATTGTAAAATATATCAAGTAGCAGAAATTGTTATAAATAACTCAAATGAATCATCTGTAATTCTTACAAGGATCAATTGCAAGAGCAATATAATTTAATATTAAATTTAGTTTATTCTAGAAGCCTGCAATACAATTATTGTAACATAAATTTAAGAGTAGGATTTATTTTGCTTTATTTTTTACTTTTTTAAATGTTTTTTTTTTTTTGCTTATGGTGGGAAGAAAGTAAATCTTAATCATAATTTGTGCAACAGATATTACAGCTCCATTTGTTTGTTATATTCTGATATATTAGAGCAGCAGATATCACATCAGTGCCTTTTTAAGAAGTCCAAATACATCAAAATGGAATTAATGAAACTATAGATGTACATTATTGAATAATTTAGTTCTACATCTTATCATTTCCAATATGTAAGAATATTTTAAAGGAAAATTTGATTTTTGTCACTTAATCATAACTTTATAAAAAAAAGTACATATATAGAAATTTCAAGACAATAAAAAAAAATTAAACTCACTTAAGTGTAATAAAATAATAAAATGAAGAAGAAAGAATGTAAAAGAAATAATTTGCAGAAGTTTTAAAAATAATATCTGTTATGTTTACAGATTAATTTATTTATAACTGATAGAAATGTTTATTTTGTATAAAAACACAAAATAAATTCTTTCTCACATGACTAGATTGATTCATAAATGGACTAAAGCGTTTCTCCCTTATGAGTAAGGATTAAATTAAGGATTTAAAATATAGTAAATTATAATACTTACTCATAACATATTTGGGTAGTAAAACTGCAGCAATTGAAATACCGATTCCTTTTTGACATAAAAATCTGTCTGTTTTGTAATATTCATTAAATTCAGAAATAAATTGAACATTTTGTGGGAGATCCAGATATGGCAGAATTAATTTTGGCTGTCCAATGGCTCGCTTTGACAGTCCAATTGGAATTTTCTGCAAAAAATTCAAACAAAAGATTTTTATTCAGAAAACAGTAATCATTAGTATTACAGAATATTAAAAGTGACATATATTTTATTTGATTTAAAATTTCAACAAAATTTTATTAGATTCTTTATTTTGGAATGACTTAGGTTATAAGTTTAAAATATGTTTTCAAAATTATCTTTAATGGTATAACTTCTATGTTAAATGTCATAAAAATCTAGTAATTACAGCAGCACCATATTTATCTCAAGCATTTTAGACAGATGAGTCTGTACAATAATTTATATTATTATTCTAAATTCTATTTTAATCATTTGATTATGCTGCAAAAGTTTATAAAATTTTAATCAAATAGTTTAAAAATTATCAAGAAGAAATCTTCATAGTTTGAGTATCTACCATTTTTAAATAATTGAGGATAATGATTTAATCAATGTGCTATGAAGATGATATTTAATGACTTGACTTAGTTCCTAATTTTAGTAAAAATTCTAGTGAACAGTTCAGACTATATTAAAGCAAATATAAGATTTATAATTGAGCCAAATTTATTTTTTATAAAATTAATAATAGGAAAATTATGTGATGACAGGCATTAGTATTTAAAATTTAATATAAAACAGTACAGTTTTTTACAGATTTAACAAAAAAATACAGAAAAATTACCTTTGTTATAATGATTATTTTATTATTCATAATATTTTCTATTATTTGTTTCCATAATTGACATACCAATCTGCACTTTATTAAATCCTCATTGTCTAAGTAATTCAGGATAGTTTCCACTACCACATTTACAGTAGTTAATACAATTCCAGCATTTGATTGGCGCCTGAATTCTGATGTATTTTCCATTTTTTTCCGATGAATTTCCTATAAAATTAATTCTTCTAATTAATAATAATATGTAATATGAAAATTATAAATAATTAAGAGATTAATTCACCTGCATACTATCACTGATCCTTCTCAGGTATCATGAAGTTTGGCATATTAGTTTTAACAACAAATAAACAGCTGAAATTTGTGTTGAATGGTTGTTTGAGAATTAATGTACAAATTGCTCATATGTTGTTTTGCATTTAATTTATAAAAAATGGCAATAAATAACACAAGATAGTGTTGAATTAACTTTGTTATATCTATATGAAATTTGTTCTTAAAAGGTTAACAAATGCTGTATATAGTATAATTAATTTTTGAACTATCATTAATTATATTTAATATTTCAAATTTATCGTTATGATTAGCCAATTTTATTAAATTCGTTTGCATTTATTGAGATTTTTTTTTAAAAAGTGCACAGCACAAAAAAGATTTTTTCAGGAACAGAATTATATTATTAAAGTAAAATTTATTAATTTGGGTATTTTAAATTTCTTAGACAGGTCTTTTTTCACGTGTCGAATATTGCTATCATATTGCTTGAATATTGAGTCATATTGCTTACTGTCCGACATATCCGAACAATAGAACTTTGTATTTTGTACGTATCAGTCTTTGTTCACAGATACTGTAAATTCGCAATAACAAAGTCTTTGGTTCATGTTTAAGAAAGGGAAAGAACTTTGGGAAATTGATCTTCGATTAATTGACTTTTTTTATTAATTATATGTTATTTTGTTATTAATTTAAATATATTATGCATGCACTTGTAATTCTTCTAAGTTCTGTGTTATTTTTGTTAAATTGCCAACATAAAATTTTTTACTGTATTTTCTTTATAAAAAAAAATTATTTCAGCCTTTAACTGGAAATGCAAAACATACTTCCCTCTTTACAGGTTTAATTAGAGCATCTGATACTTTTAAACGTTGATAAGTTGCATTTTTTAATGATTACTGATTAATTTGACAGAATATTTTTATCAATATTATGGCCATACATGTGTAATAAACAATTATCTTTCTTTGTTTATTCATAATTATCCTGTATTTTTTAGATAACTTTCACTATCAGTAAAAGTCAAAATTACTCAGGATCTTATCAGTCAGTGGTCGAATATTGCTATCATATTGCTTGAATATTGAGTCATATTGCTTACTGTCCGACATATTCGAACAATAGAACTTTGTATTTTGTACGTATCGGTCTTTGTTCACAGATAAATTCGCAATAACAACAGTCTTGAGGTCATGTTTAAGAAAGGGAGAGAACAATATATGTTAGTTCTTTGGGAAATTGATCTTCGATTAATTGACTTTTTTATTAATTATATGTTATTTTGTTATTAATTTAAATATATTATGCATGCACTTGTAATTCTTCTAAGTTCTTTGTTATTTTTGTTAAATTGCCAACATAAAATTTTTTACTGTATTTTCTTGATAAAAAAAAATTAGTTCAGCCTTTAACTGCAAATGCAAAACATACTTTCCTCTTTACATCTGATACTTTTAAACGATGATAAGTTGCAATTTTTAATGATTACTGATTAATTTGACAGAATATTTTTATCAATATTATGGCCATTCATGTGTATTAAACAATTATCTTTCTTTGCTTGTTTATAATTATCCTGTATTTTTTATATAACATTCACTATCAGTAAAAGTCAAACTGACTCAGGATCTTATCAGTCAGTACAGGGTCGTATTTAAACTTTATATTTAGAAATAGTTGCATCAACGTAATCTTCACACATATATACTGCAGTCTTAATTTTTTTAAACATTAAACAAATTACGTAAATAAATATATAATTGAAAAAATATCTGAATATATATTTTTTAAACATCCGTAAAACGAAACTGTTTTGAACTATACCTTTGCAAATGTTTGATGAAGTAAATTTTCTTCTAGTAAATAAAAATTATGTCGTCTTCTCCTGATCGAATCATAGTTGAAAACATTCCTTTAAGTAGCTTTTTTGTTAAACATAGTTACTCATGCTACGTTGCCAAAAACGATATTTGTTTTCATGCTAATCATTTCAATTCATCAATGACTATTAATTTTCGGAAACAGGGAGAACACAATACTGACCTTACTCTATTTGGTAAGATTCTGCGTTTCACGGAATCCGAGAGTTTTGCATAATATTTTTAGTCATATTACTAGTAGTAAATCGGTATATAAATCAATAGCGAAAACGAAACCGATAAGTAGCTATATGAAAAAGACTTATAACAACGAAGTATCGATACCTGTGCACGACGCCATCTTGAAAAGAACAATGTCTTGCGCGACACTTTCAGGATGTATGTTAATTACACAAATTCGTGTTATAGGAGAGCACATTATACGGGTGTTTACTGTAATATATCTTGAAGGTGTCGCGCAAGAATTATTTTCAAACTCCTTTAATTACACAAATTCGTGTTATAGGAGAGCACATTATACGGGTGTTTACTGTAATATATTTTGAAGGTGTCGCGCAAGAATTATTTTCAAACTCCTTGTCAAGAATACTTTCCCAGATAATGTAATTATACATCTTAATGCAAATATATATTATAAATTAATGTATATATAATATAAATATCTATAAATTGCATAAGTAACTTATGGATTTCAGCATAAAATCATAACCCATATAATGGTAAGAACAATTCCCGGCGTATTTTTGGCTTTCATAACAAGGTGTAAAACCATAGCAGGTTTTCTTCATTACGATGATAGTCACGTGACGTTTTACTTCTCGTTCAATATGGCAGCGGTACATGGTTCGTTTACCAATTCAGAGGTAAATTTTTCGAAATATCTTTTAATCGATGCCGCTTTCATCCATGGTTCTATATTATATTTTTTAACTAATTTGATGAGATCGATCGAATGTATCACATTTGGTAATTCCGTGAAAAGCAGAATTCAGCCCTCTATTTTACCGATTGAACTTGCCCAGTCAAGGTCCTTCTCAGATTATTGTTTACACTTGGATATGTTTACACATGAAATATTTTAAAAACCTTTCTGAATTAAATACTTGTAATAAAAAAATAACACAAGTAAAATATTACGAAAGTATATTCGATTTAAAACACGATTTTAGCTTACCTGGCATCTATCCACTTCGATGTATGACAAGTAAAAAATATACTGTATAAGTGTTTGTCGTAAATAACCTTTATTCTTATCAGAAAAATATTTTTTCTCAACAGTTAAAACTTAAGAAATGCTAGTGATTCAGTTTTCTAATCTGCAGACCGTTATTCCTAGAAACTTACTACCGTATTTTTCGTCCACTTTGATAATTTTTCAAAATATAAAAGAGGACTCCAGGGGACGTTAGACAGTTTCAGGAAGCGCGAAATAATGATAAAAATTGATAAATTTTTTATAAAAAGATAATTTTTTAAGGAGATCCTTTCACGCATCATATAAAATCTATCATAGTTGTCATATATTCTTATAAATATTTTCATAAATTACTTTACGAAAAAACGGGGCGGGACGAAATTTTTTATAAAAAAAGAGGGGGCCACGAAGGATTTTTCTAAGAAAGAGGCAACCTAAGATACAGTCATTGAAATGTAAACACAACGAACTTCTTCGAGTGAGTTCAGAAAATTATGGAGAAATTAAAGAATTACGTCACATCGCCAGACAACGTGATTTGTTCACGTTGGAGCCGTTTCCCGTTCAACAAATCGCTTTGTCTAATTTTGATGCAATTGCATACATTGCAATTGTATCAAAATTTTTTGATACAATTGTATACATTTCAAAACCCAGCAAAAAATGGTACCGATCGATACAAACAAAATAGAATCGAGACTCGCAAAAGATCCCTAATGAACTACAGGTCAAAGTTCAAAAGTTAACGAGATATACAGGCTGAAAGTTTCACAGTGCATGTGGTTTGATATTTTGCTTCACATCGCTACTTCTCTATGATACTTAGACGCGTGTATATCTCGTTAACCTTTGACATTGACCCCTAGTTCAATAGAGATATTTTGCGTGTCTCGGTTCTCTCTATAGATGGATACTATTTTTGCTGGATTCTGCAATTTATGCAATTGTACCGTTAGGTTGATATAAATAAAAAATAAATAATTAATACACATATTTCCTATTGTTTGTGTCGAATACCAAATTACTATAATCACTGAACTTAGCACGATTCTTTTTATCGGCCATATTTAACTAATCGTATTATTCAATATCTCCTTAGAATATTCATTGAAAAAATTATCGAATAATCTAGAAATGGCAAAAATTTATTTTTTTACTCGACAGATGGCGCGATATGCTCTACAGCCTTAAGGGTTATTAGCAAAATATAAAAAGTGACTTTTTCTATGCAGTTTTTTTGCCGCTTCTCATTGTGCTGGTACTAAGTGTCGGGGTATTCCAGTTCCCTTCACGGGTCCATCACAGCCCTAATGAGATCAGCAGTCAGATGGGGTTCAGCTGACCGGGCACCTGAAAAATATTTGGAGTTGTTCTACAGCCTTAAGGGTTATTAGCAAAATATAAAAAGTGACTTTTTCTATGCAGTTTTTTCGCCGCTTCTCATTGTGCAGGTACTAAGTGTCGTTCCAGTTCCCTTCACGGGTCCACCACAGCCCTAATGGGATCAGCAGTCAGATGGAGGATGGTGTTCAATCGGCCGGGCACCTGAAAAATATTTGGAGTTATAAGACCGGGAAGTGATTCCGGATCTTCCAGGGTGGATGAACAGCTGGCTTCCAACACGGCTATACGAAAAAGCGGCTTTATTATCATTTATTTATTTGTTTTTGGTATACTACGATAAAATATAATATCATTAAGACATCTGAGTTTAAAAAATTTTTCAACTCAACTTTTATGCGATTCTTTATAAAAAAATCAAATTTCAAAAATTATTCTTCAGCTGTACATAAGTTAAATTAAAATAAGTAGCTATATTTAATTACACTCTCGAATTTTCTCATTGTTGCTGTTATGAGTTATATAATAAATGAAAAAAGTAAACATAAAATTTCTACAAAATTTTCATTAAAAAAGTGGGATTTTAATTGAACCAAACCAATACAAATAATGCTATTTGCTGACGATCATCAGAAGAAAGTCGTTTGTGGTTTTCAGCATATTTTCCATTTGTTTCAAACTTGGTTAAATCAAACAAAAATATATCAGTAAAAAATAAAACTGGAACATTTGGAAATGACTTTTTAAACAAAGACAAAATACGCCTTCTACTTTTACTTGGGCATATGCAACTGCAAAACAAGAAGGCCACACATTTAAATTGATCGATTTTGTGACGTTTTACTTCCTCGACATGCTTCAGGAATCTCTTTCTAACACTCCTATACGGCATATGTTGGTTCCATAATTTCAACAAAGCAGCATTCACTCTTCTACCATAGAAAGCTATGCCACAATGTTCTTTTGGAGGAAATATACCATAGTAATCGCTAGTACTCGATAACATAACCGAAGGAACTGTCAGATCAGGGAAATTGTGCTTGTCATCTTCATACTTCTCATTCATGAACCATAACACGCATTTCAGTTCTTCCTTTGGAACGTTTATTAATTCCATTAAATTAGATATTTTCCTATCAGCATCGCGTTGGATTTGATCTGAAGAAAATGTGAAACGGTGTATTTTTATGCTTGGAAATGGAGGGAATATGGCTATCTGCGTTTCGATCATGGTGCTCGAGAGTATAGGTTGGCTCGAATGCATTACTCTATTATGAGTTTCTACAAATAAAAATGTAAAGAAACTGCTTTTATGCCAACAATCGACATTAACAAAACATAAAAATAAAAAAAATATATGGTGCTCGAGAGTATAGGTTGGCTCGAATGCATTACTCTATTATGAGTTTCTACAAATAGAAATGTAAAGAAACTGCTTTTATGCCAACAATCAACATTAATAAAACATAAAAATTAAATATATATGGAAATACTTACGCATAGTATAAGTGGGCATTAGGAAATTAATAATAGGAAAATTTCTTATTCCTCCTGAAATTCTGTATGTTCTAAAAAATTGCGAAAATTCGGTTACAAACTGTACGTTTGGTTGGAGATCCAAAAATGGTTTTAAGAGTTCTGGACGTGCAATTGCCTCTTTGGATAACTTGAAAGGAATTTCCTACAATTCAAAATAACTACATCATAAAGATATAAGAAAGAATTGCAAATTTAAAACATAACAACCCAAATTTATATTATTTTGAATTATTAGTATCAAAAATGAAAACTGAAAATTTCCATCAAATTTATTTTATAAAATTTCATATTTTTGAAAAATAATTAATTAATTTAATTATGATTTATGCAAGATAATAATAATAAT
>AYEL01082034.1:0-28950 GCA_000484575.1 Olivierus martensii | reverse complement strand
TGTAGATATCATGTATCATGTATTATCATTACACTTATATCTGATAGACTCTTGTTCGCTTTAATTTAGATGTAAATACTTAGAATTTAATAAGAATATTCCTCTCATTGTATAAGAAATATTTAATTTAATAGAAAGAAGATAGCATAAATGAAAAGTTATAACGTCACATTTATTAAAATAATTTTACCTGACATCTTTCCACTCCAACGTAGAAATCTGCAATGAATTTCTAAACATTTCCAAAATATGTGCTGTTTTAACAAACATTTAGTTAGAATGATTATTGCTTATTTTAGTATAGCCTATAGTTATTTAGATAGTTAAAATGTTAAATTAAACATACTTAGTAAAAGTTTTTAGTGCCGTATATATCTATTATATAAACAAAAGAGTATTTTACTGATAAATACTTGTTTTCTGTTAAGTATGACTATACATCCATCGTGACTAGTAGGCATAAGACGATTAGGATCATATTGGAAACGGACTTATTAATCATGTTAAGCAATAAATGAGCTTATAAAACATTTCATTAATTTTTAATAAAAACTAACTAATTGGAAGCTAAGTAATTAACTTTCAGTCGTGAATCACGTTTACAATACAATGTTAACTAGAAACATGTCCTTCCACAAAACGGGTTGAACTTCAAACTCTATAGCACGTCCAACATAGCCGTGGGCATTGGAGTGCGCAAACACGATTAAAATCTGCGAGACAGTTGGGGTATTTAGTGTCACAACGAAAACACATTTTTAGTCATATTTTTGTTAAATTTGGATGATGCTTCAACTTTAAACCTTCGGTTTGCTGGCTAAAGTTTAGAGTTGAAATGATATTAAGGTTCAGAGAATATATCTAAGATGGATCAGAGGAGTGCAAAACAGTGATGTCATCGAATATGAGATGCCATTGTTAAGTTTCTATTACATCACTAGAAGCATGATTGGCATTGTAACGACTTATGGCAGTGTTTTTCAACCGGGGTGCAGCGGCACCTTAGGGTGCCACGGGCCACGATTGGGGTGTCGCAAAGTTTAGGCATTTTCTTGGAAATTTAGATATTTGATAATAAAACTAGATTTAAAAACAATAGCAAGACTATTATTTTACATGTAGGTATTTCGACAATATTCAATGGACTAAAATTTTGATTTTAGTCCATTGAATATTGACGTAAAAACGCTTTTTTTTGCATTAAAATGCCACTTCAAACTGTCAATTTTTAAAATTTTTCTTCCCCAGGGAGGGAGTCCCCTCCCCAGACCCCACCCCAGAGTTGCACATAATATTTGTTTTCGCAAAAAATTCATCTGGCCCATTAGCCCCCTTATTCATTCAGATTCTAGATCCGACGAAGGTCAAGGGTGCCACGATTTTTATTTTTCAGTCAGGGGTGCCACACAATGAAAAAAGTTGAAAAACACTGACTTATGGTATAATAATGAATGCCATAAAAAAGCGTATCCGTAGATAATTCTCTCAGAAACCAAACTGATAAACTCCATTTTTTATAAATTTCTTAAGTTTTAGCACTAATCAAATTCTATGGAAACTAAAATTGAGAAAGTTATGAATAAACGGAGTTAATCAATTTAGCTTCCGAGAAGTTCATATATAACGTCATAGTGATGTAGTATTGAATGATATGAATATATAATATAGTTTAATATGTACGTATTTATGCATATAACCACGTTTTTCATTTAAAATCTAAAAAAAAAAGTTATTTAGAATTAGAATATGTCACGAAAAGATTTTAATTTGTGAATACAAAAATAAAAATCCTTCTGCTACTCAGCAATTTTTCTGATCACTTTTAATTAAATGAAACAATGTCATTCTAGTCTATACATGTTTTCTCACATGTTACCATAAACCCTCCATAAACCGCCACCCTCCTTTACCGCCAGAGAGGACCTTCGAACCGATGGTGGCGGCTTAGAGAGGTTTGACTGTATTTGTTGCAGGCAAATTGTAGAATCAGTCTTTTTACAAAAAGCCTAGTCCTTTTGTAAAATGCCAGCACTAAGTAATTATTCTGAATTCACAATTTACGATGTACCTAGGATATATTAGGCACTTTGTAAAATGCCTGAGGCATTTCAGTCACACTGTAGAATTGCTGTTTATTCAATGCAATATGCCTAGGCATTTTATAAAGATAACTGATGCTGCCCAAATGTATTGTAAATTGACGACTTATAGTAACATAGTAGGATCTGATATTTGAAATCTTACCTAATGAACAATATTATGTGAATAAAAAAATGATGACAACAGCTTAAAAAAGAAATACCTAACATTATATAAAGCAATACAAAAAATCAAATGTACTAATGAAGAGTGAAGACAACTTAGATCTTCAACTCTAAATGCTTTTTATTTTTATTCACATGATACTCTTCACTAAGTATGATTTCAAATATTAGATCCTCATGAGTTTATCTTCTGAAAATAAGATCATCATTTTCACCTACATCCGTTAAGTCATACTTTTTTATCGTTATATTGCAAACTAGTTTGTTTTCTACATGATATGATTGTTGCATTAGCATTTTTAGTTTGACTATAACCTCTAATAAATGCTGTGAAGCTCAGGTTTTCTTTGTTAAGTCTTTTTGCCTTTAACTATAAAATGTAGTCACTTTCTTATTGAAATCTCCTTTTGCGGTTCTAAGCATGTCACAGGGTTCGGTTTCATTAACTTATAAAATACTATTGTTTCTATTTTGTTAGCTGTTAGAAACTTGTCATTGTTTATGTGATCACCACAATTTTCAGCATAGTAGAATTGCTGTTTATTCAATGCAATATGCCTAGGCATTTTATTGAATTTGAACAAAGTATTTTTTATTGCATTGAATAAAGAGCAATTCTACAATGTAACTGAAATTGCCTCGGGCATTTTACAAAATGCCTAATATATCATAGGTATATTGTAAATTGTGAATTTAGAGTAATTACTAAATGCCAGCTTTTTACAAAAGGACTAGGCTTTTTTAAAAAGATTGATTCTACAATATATCTGCAGCATATATATATATATATAATTCAACTAATCTCTTAATAATTAAATGGTTTCCAAATAAAAAAGTATTTAGCATTATCCAAATATTGGCATGCAATCTCAATTCATGATATCCATTGTTCTAAAGGATGATGATAAAATTATATTTAAAAAATTCTTTGTATTAAAATAATCAAATTTTTCTAAAGATATTAATCATATTTAATTTTTTTTAATTACATATATATATGTATGTATGTATAAAATAATATTTAGAATGCAGTTTTAATTATAAAATTTAGCTTTTGATGGTTATCTTTTTAACTAAAATGTTATACTATATACAGTTGTCATAATTAAATAGTTTCCAGTTAAATGAAGTAGATCAGTTGATTATTTTTAAATAATTAACAGGTTGAAAATGTTACTAATCCACGCTGTGTTTTTTGGAATTATGAAAGAAGGTAAGTTTTATAAATTTTTGTAATTCAAATTTAATTGAGATTGTATTATTATTAATGACATTTTACTAAAAAAATTTTTTTTACTTAGTGAATGGTCTCAAAAAGGATGTATAGTAATTGGACACAATTATACACATACTGTTTGTTCATGCAATCATCTTACAAATTTTGCTATTTTAATGGATGTACAAGCAACTCCAGTAAGTAAATATTTCAAAAACTGAATGTTTTGAAATTTGTAATTTGCAATTCTTATAGTAATGAACTATTTACTAGTTATCATATGGGCATGAAGTAGCTTTACGAGTGATAACGTATGTTGGCTGTATTGTCTCAATTGTTTGTCTTTTCCTGACTATATTAGCATTTCAGTTTTTAAGGTAAGTGACTATTATAAATTATAATAAATAAAGTTTCAGTTATTCTTACTTCTAAATTTTTTTCATAGAGGGCTGAAAAGTGATAGGACTACAATTCACAAAAACTTGTGTGCCTGCTTATTAATTGCTGAAATTGTATTTGTTGGTGGAATTGCTCAAACTCATCTTCCAATTATTTGTGGAATTGTGGCTGGAATATTACATTATTTTTTCCTTGCTGCTTTTTCCTGGATGTTCCTAGAAGGTTTTCAGCTATATGTCATGCTTATTGAAGTCTTTGAAACAGAGAAATCACGTGTCTTCTGGTATTATTTACTAGCCTATGGAGTTCCTGCAATAATTGTTGGAATTTCTGCTGCAATTGATCCATATAGTTATGGAACCAAACATCATTGTTGGTTACAGGCCAATAATTATTTCATTTTTAGTTTTGTTGGCCCAGTAATTGCAATTTTACTAGTGAGTATATAAAAGTTTAATAAATAAAATTTAATTTGTTAGTAATAAATACAATATAGGAGATCCCTGACTTAACTAAATTTGATTTAATAATATTTTTTGTTTATGAAATATTTTAAAAATCATGCTAATATAATATATCACAGAATATTGTAATTATTCATGATAATATTTCAACAATGGTTATGTCATTGCTATATCAAGAATTAATGGTAATTATTAATAGTAACATAATAAATGCTTACTAAAAGTAATAAAATTACATCATATGTCATCATAATTATTTCAATAAGAAGCAAATTATAAATCTGTATTGCATTATGGTAGTTATATTCTATCTCCTACATTTTAGTTAAGCTGCATGCACTATGCAGAATTTATTATTTTATTATAATTAGAGATGTGCAAACACAAATTTTTCAAGCTGAATTTTACAATAAACTTAAATTTTTGAATTGAGTTTGAGTTTCATTGTTAATGATGATGATAAAAGTTGAATTTACTTAAATAGCTCCTTCACAATTCAAGTAAAAGTCACCAATATCTGAATCTGTTTTTATAATTTTATATAAAATTTTATAAACTTAATTTTTTAATAAATTTGTGTTTTTTCATAATTTTAAGTTATCACTAACAATATAGCATTTTAATAAGTATTGAATAGGTAAATTCAATACTTATGATTTTGATAAGTATAATAAAAATATCATGAAAAACTTTTTGACTCAAATATTTTTAATTTTTATTAAATGTAACAAAAGCAATAAAATAACATATACTTCCATAATAACAAACTCCATTATAAGTAGAATTGGTGAAATGTTTTCTAACCACAGAGAAAAAGGAAATTTTTCTAACAGCAACAATTTTAATATGTTGGATTATAAAGCATCAGATTAGAAAAGTGCTCAACCAAATTATAAAGTGTTAAATTTTAGAAAAGTGCCAATATTACATGAATTATACTACAGTTCGAAATTTTTGGACTGAGATGAATTTTATTTTGAAATTTATACAAAATCAAGTTTTATTTTGAAACTCTATTCAGTTTTAGTTTCAAAAAGTTCACACATCTCTAATTATAATAATTAAGTAATAATTTATGTAATTAAATTTAAAAAATCTCTTAAATTTTTAGTCACATAAAATTTGATTTAAGTAATGTCAAGAATTAAGTTGGGGTGCTGCTATGTAAATTTGCTAATATAATTATTTATTATAAATATTTTTTTAAATAATAAGATAATGTGCTTTATTTTCATATTAAGATCTCTATAAATTAGAATTTTTCTATGAGTTTATTTGAAATTTATGAATCTAAAACCACATAACTGAAACTGTTAAGAACTTCTCACTCCAGGCTCTATGAATTTGAACCAATAAAAAAAATTATTAAGTTATCTAGAATGGATAAATGATTCATGGACACTTATTACATAAAATTTCATAGTTCAAACTTATGTTCATGTACCCCAATATTTGTAGAGTTAATTGTGGTTAAATTTTTTCATACCATTAATTTTGAATATGAATTTCATCTGTTTTGTTTTTATTAAATTGATTTGATTATCTAAGAGGAATATCAAAAATTATAAGTTGATACCTATTACTCAAGTTTTAGTGGAATTTTTCATCTATGCATTTTTATTTTAGGAAACTTACATAGTTTTTATGAATAACTTTTATTAGAAGCAATATTATTCCATTGTACAAACCACAATTGAAAGATTGTTCACTAATATCTTATTAAATTTAAAAAATATATAGTGTTGGTATCTTTATATTATTATTTTAGATTTCATTATATAAAAGTATAAAAAGTTTAAAATAAAAGTTTTATGCTTCATAAAATAACACAAATTCAGAAATATTTTTAATTAAATTTACAGCCCTGTATCTCTCAGCTAAATTTATAATCCTTCTAAACAGATTATTACTTGGATTAATGCTGAATTCATTCTATTAGGATGTTTATATGTTCATGCTAAAATCTAAAGACAAGTGTAAATAAATGCATTCATTTGATGTCTTGGAATAGCGGAAGTGTGAAAATATTGGTATTAATATGTTATGTTGAATAATAATGCATTGATACATATCTTAAACTAATAACAAGCAAGGAATAATATCTTATTAGAAAAATGATATTTATGAAATATTTTTGAGGAATAGCAGCAATATGTTTTGCAATCCCTATTTAATTTTTTCAATTTTCAAAAGAAGCAATAGCTTGATAGTGATTGAATATTTTTAACACTTTTAATAATAACAGACAATAATAACTTTCTTTAGAGTTTGATGTTATTGTTGTCTTTTCCTAGGGCTTTTCCACACATCATCTTCTTAATTGCTTTCTGTACTACTATTGATAGTATTCTGGGATGTCTTCAACATTAGCTAATGTCAGTCTTGTTTCTTTTAATTAATCTGTTAGTTTGATCACTGCTTTTTCTACTGTACTATGTTGGTCAGCAGTAAGTTCTCCATTATCTTGCATTCGATTGTATTTAATTGGTGTTTGCCATCATGTCTTTTTTCTGATCAGAGGTTATTGCTGTTTCACTGCTTTTTCTACTGTACTATGTTGGTCAGCAGTAAGTTCTCCATTATCTTGCATTCAATTGTATTTAATTGGTGTTTGCCATCATGTCTTTTTTCTGATCGGAGGTTATTGCTGTTCATAGTGGCCATTTGAATCTTCATATATCTTTTCTGATTTTCTTTCATATTACTTTGTGCATTTCTCTATATTCAATCTAGTCAGTAGCAGATTTGATTTTCATCTTTTTGATTAGCACTTGTGTTTTGATAGATATTTACTTGATGAGATTTCTTGATTGAATTTCTGCAATCTCTTCTGCACTATCTCTGATTACCATCATCATCTTATATGTCTTCTATAAGTCACTTCCCTCTTTTACAACTTTAGGCTGTATTTTTTCTTCTTGGTCTTAAGTTGTCCTGCATTGATCTTTTATCCTCTGTGTTTTAATATCCATCTTCTTTTACATTGAATATTCAGCTTGACTAGTCAGTGATCACTACTAATGTTGAACTGGTTGAATACTGGAATATCTTTGACTTCATCCTGGCCAATAATAGCTTATAATCAATCTCATTCTTGATCTGTCCTTTGGAACTGATCCATGTCAATTTTTGTTGCTCTTTCTTGTTGAAGAAAATGTTCATCATCTTCAGATTGGCATGAGTTACAAATTCTACTAATCTTGTGTCTCTTTTGTTTCATTTACCAATGCCATGCTATCCCATATATTGTTCATCCTGGTGTCATCTTCCATCTTTTCACTGAAGTTACCCATGATGATTGTGAAGTGGGAAAGTCAGTATTCATTTCCTCAAATACAAGGCTCCTATGTCATCATCATCACTGGCTGCTGGTACATATACTTGTATTACTTTCAATTAGTATCTCTTAAAAATTCTCACTGTGACTTGTCCTACTCACCAGTTTGAGTTACTGTTAAAACTAATGATGATGATTATTATATTGTTGTGAATCAGAAATCCTCTTTCTCTGTTAGTTTTGATCTCATTCCCTCAGTGATAGAAGATGTATCCTCCTCTTCAAAATTCTGTGAGTTTTTCATCTTTTCTTCTTACTTCACTGCATCCAATGATGTGCAAATTGATTTTCTCTTCTTCATTCTCTAGTTCCTGTAGACAATCTTATATTGAAAGGGATTGTTCATTATACATAGTCAAATATTAATAGAATTATTATTAATTATACAATTATACATATAATAATATTTTTCAAAGAAATTACACTTCTTGCAGCTTACTTTATTTTTATGATAAAGAGATATTTGTTTCGTAAAAATATATATCCAATAATCAATTGAAAATATTAACTGAAGATTTTTACTTGTCTAATAAATAGTATGTATACAATTATACATATAATAATATTTTTCAAAGAAATTACACTTCTTGCAGCTTACTTTGTTTTTATGATAAAGAGATATTTGTTTCGTAAAAATATATATCTAATAATCGATTGAAAATATTAACTAATAAGATTTTTACTTGTCTAATAAATAGTACGTTTTAGAAATTCAAGCTATATATATAAATTAATGGAAAAGGAAATTATTTTATTAATTATTTTAAGCACTATTAAATGTTTTTTAAAATAGATATTATTTGCATTCTGTCAGCAATAGTTTATACAAAAGTAATTTTCAGGCAAAGGTTATGACTTTATTAATTATTATATTTAAAATATCTGAAACTATTCACATTGTAAATATAATTATAATTTAAAATTTTTGTTTGACATTTATGTAAGTTATTTGTTAAATTGATGCATCTAATTTTTATATATCAATAAATTAGCAAAACTGATTATTAAAAATCAAATTAATATTCAAATTTAACAAATAAATTCAAAAACTTTTTTAATTTATTGAATGTAAATTGGTTTTTTGACATATAAATATTGAAATGAAAAATCCACATTGCAATCCATATTTGAATTTTTCAGTTTTCAAAAGAAGCAATAGCTTGATGGTGATTGAATATTTTAACACTTAATAATAACAGACAATAATAACTTCCTTTAGAGTTTGATATTGCTAATGTTGTCTTTTCCTACACCTTTTCCAAGCTTCATCTTCTTAATTGCTTTCTGTAACAATATTATAAAAATTTTACCTATAAAATAATTAAATGTAAATATAATGTATTCAAATTATGATTAAATTATAATATTGTAAAATAAAAATTTAGATGTTAAATTTTTCAAGCAAATAAAAATTCAAATTGTGGTTCTTCTAATTAAAGAAAAATTATATATAAAAGTATTACTTATTAAAAAGTTCTAATATTTTGTATGTTTCTAGTATAAATAGCACAATGAAAAGAAAATGGATGCATATAAAAGAAGTAAAAAATAAATATATAAACAGCACTGAATAGGAGAGAGAGTTTTATTATCTGATCAGTGCTATTTATTTTTATTTCACATCAGGAAGTAAAGTATGGATATTAAAAAAGTATCCAATAATAAAGAGATACATAAATGCTAAAAAAGATAAAATTATATTTTTTCATTTCAATATTTACATGTCAAATAACCAATTTACATTCATAAAAATTCACTGTAGTGAACATGCCATGACCAGACATCATACTATTGTTTGTATACTGTATTTAAATGTCAGCCGGATGCTGTAGCTTACAACCCTGGAGGATCCAGGCTCAAATCCGGGTCCCACATCTCCAGTTTTTCAGCAGGAGTCCAGGCCCAGCCTATTGAACATTATCCTTCAAACATCTGGTTGATCCCATCACAGGTTGACTAGCCTGTGATGGGTTCTATAAGTGGCTGCCACCAGATACATAATATTTCTTGTGCGTTATGGCAGCTTAACTAACCTAACCTAACTTGTACTTAAATGATTACAACTGTTTTAATGAGACTTTCAATCATATATTTGTATAATCCACTGAAGTAATACATATGAGAGAGAGTTTAGAACTGATTATCAAAGATATTTTATATAATATATAGTTACATTTGTCCCTTGTTTTAACTAGCAAAGAAAAATCTAGTTCTATGTGCATTTATGTATCTAGAATTTCACTGTATATGATACTTAAATATTAATATAAATTAATTAAGATTAAATAATAATAATAGCTAATCATTGATCTTAAAAGATTATTATCTAATTATATGTAATTATTATCTAATGACAAGATTATCCAATTTCTTGAATATCACAAGAATAACATAATAATATTGATCAATTCATATTGACTATTATTTATGAATTTTCAATTAAAAGCTTATTTTTATTTGATTTAATCAAGTATTAATAAAATCAAATAAAGATAAGTTTTTAATTGAACAACATATGCAGTATTGAAGTAAAGAATAAAAAAATAATTTATTCATTTAAGTATTAATAAAATCAAATAAAGATAAGTTTTTAATTGAACAACATATGCAGTATTGAAATAAAAATGAATAAATTATTTTTTTATTCTTTATCTATTGTATACATCAGGTGGCCAACTTGTTTGTCATTAAGATCGACTTTATATGTTAACAATGAGTTTGCAATCTACCTTCAAAATTCTTCGTTTGATGATGAGAGTAGAGATAGGAGCCAAAACCACATATCCCAAAATGACATTAGCCCAAAACAAGATATCCGTCAGTGGCAACGGTTTTTTCCTTTTATTTTACTCATAAATCTCAAACACAATACTTCACTTCAGCTCTCACAACTGTCAATTCATAGGTGCCATGTTGGCATCATCAGTGAATTTAGAATTTTATCTAAATGCTCTGCTGCTACCGGATATTCTGTTTTGGTCCATACTCAGCAATAAAGCAAAAGTTTGGCTTTAGTTGTCTAGAGAAGACACTATACAGTAAGAGAGTCATCCGATAACTTACGAAGATCGACTACAAATCATCCTGCGATCGACCTGTTGGCCACCCCTGGTATACATGATATATTTTTATAGTTTAATGCAGGTAATTTTTGATTGTATGAGTTAATTCATTCTTGGAGTCAACTCTTAAAGTAAGAACTTGTAAACCAAGAATCAATTTCCCATAGACATAATTTTAAAATCAGAAGTTCTGTTCTCAGCAATGCAGTTTGACCACAATAAAATTAAGTAAAGCAAGAAAATTAATAGTTTATGTTTTAAGTAATGATTTATTTATCTAAATAAATGAAAATGTAGTCCTTAAAATCAAACGAATTATAATAATTATGAAATTATATCATATAAATGTTAAAAGAATTTTTATTCTTCATTATTATTGATAGATAAGTAGATGGGCTTTAATTCAAATGAACTATTGCCTTAAACAAATCCAAGAATGGAATTTATTTATATAATATATCATTAAAATCAGAAGATATGCTACTTCTGCTTCTTGGCTGCTATTTTGAATTTTCCAATTTTATAAGAAACAATGGAGTTTCTGTTACATACCCAGTCATACTGTATTATTTAGTTATGTACATGGTTTGAAATGCCTTTTTATGAATGTTTAATATTTATTTCTTGCAATTAATACTAAATTTTTGATTTTTTTGTTACTTCAGAGTTGAAAAACTTGCAAACTCAGGAACTCATAAACTGAGAACTATTTGTACTTAAATTTTATAAAAAGATTAGAAATTTCTGTCATTTTTAGTTTATTTAACAATCTAAATTTAAATTATTACATTCAAATTATTTTCTAAATGATCTATTATTTATATAATTTATTTAATATCTTATAAATTTGATATTATTTTCTATGCTGCTTTGAATATTAATTTATAAATTAATATTAATAATTTATAAGTTAATATTCAAAGCAATGTGGAAGTTTGAATATAATAAAATAAATTCAACTGAGATTTATAACTGCCATTTAGATTACTATTTCAGATTAAAAAAAAAAGTGGATTATCAAAAAAGTTGTTTACTTTTTTATTAAATAATTTACTAATATGTATTGACTAGGAAAATTGCTTAACATAATTTATTGAGAATCTAAAAACAGTATAAATAAAGAAATTAATATGTTTAATTGTCTATACCCACAGTCACAAAATTGCAGCTCATGAGCCACATGTGATTGCTTCATTGTGGCTCCATACCATGAAAGTCAATAGTTAATATGAGCAAATACCTACTTAATTTTAAAAAATAATATATTTGTAATTTGTTCACTTATTGTAAAAAGTAATTATGCATCTATATGAAATAAATACATGTAAAATATAAAATAAACAATTTTTGAAACCATTGTTAAGATTACCTGAAAAAACTGATGCAGCTCTCATTGATCCAGAAAAACTAATTGCAACTCTCAAGTATTTGAGATTCTCCTATATGGCTCCTAGTGACATGAAGTTTGACCACCTCGAGCCTATACAATCAAATCATGGTAAAAATTACTATGTATATAAAAATAACATTTATTCTAAAGAATGATTGATCAATTATAATTTTAATTGAGCTGTTAGTCATAGCAAATAAAATTTGAATATAATTAAAAAAATATATTGTATACAAAGTAAAGAATATGCACTGTCTAATCATATAACTTGGATATAAATTATCCAATATTTAATTTTTCTCAGTCTAATCCAGTTTTTTAATGATAGATTTTAAAATTATTTACTATATGTAAAATAATTAAAACTGTTTATACATTAGCTACATTTATATAAATCTAGTATTTCTGAATTAATAAATGAATTAAAGCTTTGTATATAGCACATTACGCATTACGGGATTTAAGTTGACGGCTTATGATTTAGTCTTTGAGCAGTTGTAGGCTTCGCATAGGCCAGACGGGAGAAGAATGAAGTGTTCTGTCCTAGAACTGACTCAGACACTCACTTTAACAACAATTAACATATTTATTGTGTGGTAGTGAGAGAATTCTTTACAAATTATTATTTATACAAAATCACCCGAGGAGAATAAATAACTTATTACTAGAGGATAGCAAATGATCTCTGGCAAACAAAAGAAAGTTTGCTTTCCTTTGAAATTTGTTTTGGATTTGAATCTTCTTCTTGATAAGATGCACAATCACTGTTAGTTTCTTCTCTTCGTAGAAATTCGTTTTGAAGATCTTGGTTACGGTTCAGGAGAAGACTTCGTTGGTGGTTGGGACAGGATTCGGTAAGTGACCGTCTTCTACGATGGTTCCAACTTGACTCTTTGACAAATTAGGAGACAACCAACTCCTTCTTTGGTTGAGATTCAACTGCTGTCTTTTGTATTTTTAGTCCTCCTCCCTGACTATCCAAGAATTGTTTTCTAAGTCAGAATCCAACCTTGTTTTGGCCTCTTCCTAGAAAAATCCATGCACCCTTCGGTACGATGTTTCCCTAATGATCAATTGTATATTTTCTCTTCCCATAATTTTTCTCCCTGTGACATCTACTCTATAATCCAATTCTTGTCGCAACAATTAAACCTGTCAACAACTTTGATTTTATATGATAGATTGAGAGTCTCCCTTTCAGAATACATTCGTCCACCTGTGTTAATTGTTACTTTTATCCGAGAAAGTCTCATTTTCGGAATACATTCGTCCACCTGCATTTGTTGTTATTTCTATCTGACAATGTCTCCCTTTTGGAATGCATTCATACACCTGCGTTTGCTGTTACTTCTATCCGTGAACATCTCCCTTTCGGAATACATTCATCCACCTGCGTTGATTGTTACTTTTATCCAACAATGTCCAGATTACATTTGTCGTTTCTCCCCATCTACAACTTACATCTAATCTGGAAAGCAGATGACGATAATTTATGGACAACTTACAAAAGAAGTTGTGTCTGACATTCCACACTAGAAAATATTGTACTTATATCATTTAACAATAAAATTATGGATTCTTTGAAATTTCTTAATTTGTAAGATTCGTTTATTGTTTTTTGTGCATTAGTGTTTAAGCATATGTACACTCAAAAATTAAAGATGGCTTTTATAATGATTATAAAAGCTACTTTTTAGTTTTAGAAAAAAAAAAACTGTAAACTGTAGCTTAAAATTTTATTAAAAATTATTTTATTGTGAGGAAAAATTTAATTATTTTTTACTTTTTATTTTAACAGGCAAATGTAGTGTTCATAAATGTTGCCATTTATATGATGTGTCGGCATGCAAATTTGGTAACTGCTCTGAAAAATAAAGAACATGCTAAATTGACAAATTTGAGGTTTGTAGCATTTATATAATTTTATTTAACTTATTCTTTTCTTTAATTTGTTGATTATATCATATATGTATAATATAATAAAGCATCCTTAATTTGAACACTATTGATCAGATGTCATTTTATTAGAACAAAATATTGAAATAATAATCAAACAAAAATAATTCAATTCAATTTTTTATGTAATTTTGATATTTATTGTAAAAATTTTAATATAAAAAAAAAAAAAAACAAATATTGTATTGAAAAGTTAGGATATTTTCTAGAGTTGAGAAATAGCTATTTGGTTGATGACATTATTTTCTTAAGCTGAAAATAAGTAGTTGCTTCTAACTTGTAACAAATATAATTTCTAAGTATTGTACTTAGCTAATAATTTTTATTAAATTGACATTTTGGAATAGATATCATTTTTTAAATGATTTTCCTAAGACAAATCTTTTAAATTATCTTGATATAATTAAAAAAATACTAGCTTTCAGTAATAATAACTAATAAATCATAAGAAAGAATCAAATAGATAAAATCTAAAATATAAAACACTAAGCTTTTGCATAATATAATAGCAAACAATTATCTTCCTTAGACCAAAATTTGAATGGCTGATAAACTTTAAAATTTCTAATTGTTAAATGAATAATACCATATACAAATAATCCTTAACCACTATACATTATATTAACATTAACTCACTATATATTATTGTAATAAATTTAACAAATACAAAACTACAAGAATCAGATACAAAAAAGGTAATTTAGGTACATCCAACCATTATGCATGGATTGATTTTGCATATGAATTGCATTGATCAATCACAGAATTTATTGATTGCATCACCATCATAAGTATGAATGATTGTAAGTCAATAGCATCATAAATCAAGGACTGCCTGCATATTCACATATTTAAATTTGTGCAAGTTGTGTGTCATATAGAAATTCAAAAATTTTTTAGTTTTCTGGTGTGAAAATAAAGAAGTTATAATATAGATATGATCAAGTGACCAAGATCATTCATCAAGAATTACAAACAAAATATGAATTAAATTCATAAAATATACACTTCTGTATATGTATATATATGTTCTGTATATTTACATACATATCTATATAAAAAGACATGTCTTGTTCTATAAATATGTAGTATACAGGTACTCCTCACTTAACGACCTACCTGTTTGATGACTGCTCGAACTTACATCCAAGTTGTATACAGGTACTCCTCACTTAACGACCTACCTGTTTGATGACTGCTCGAACTTACATCCGAGCTTAAGACTGTTTGTTTTTTTAATGGAATATTTGGTTTTTGCTCATACGCATCGCTTACTACTTTTGTTTGTAATTTCTCTGTACTCGTAGTTTGAAGAAAAAACTGAACAAAAATACTCTACTTTGTGCGTAATTAAGATATAAATTTTTAATTTGAAATTTGTTTCCAATATTTTAATACAGGAACAAGTTTTTCGCTTACCAACCAATTCATTCTACAACCGAGTCGTGAGAACAAAACCCAGTTGTTAAGTGAGGAGTACCTGTATATTAGTTAATGATATTTACTGACAATTCAGGACATTATTTTTTCAATGTTATAATGTAGTAAAAAGAGATTTAAAAATTTGGCAATTTTATTTTAAGCTTTTAATTACCTTGCTCTCACTGACAAAGATAATTTGATAAGTACTTGCTTCTGATATTTTTTCAATGTTATAATGTAGTAAAAAGAGATTTAAAAATTTGGCAATTTTATTTTAAACTTTTAATTACCTTGCTCTCACTGACAAAGATAATTTAATAAGTACTTGCTTCTGTTAATTAGTGTTGATTGAAAAGAAAGGCAAATTCCAGGTATATAGCCTAAAAATATTTTTAATTATATGTATTAAATACATTGTAATAAATATATAACTAGAATAATACTTTCTTCACTTGAATACAAACTTTAATTTAATATCAAATATGTATTAATTCATTAGTGCATGCAGCAGAATTTAATTTTGATTATTATGACATTATGAAAAATGCATATTTATACATACTGCTAAACTGTTGTTTATTCCCAAATTTTTCAAATGTAGGTTTTGTACTTAGTTAAATAACTCTGTTTGTTGAATTTTGAAATAATTTGATTATAAATTATAGCACTTATTAGCAGTTTTAAGTTATAAACATATTTTGTTAATTGTAACATTTGCGGAATATTCCATCTTCAACAATATAGAATGCATTTAAAAATTTTTTTACGTCGGAACATTTGTAATTGCATGTTCGAAAAATATAAATATAATAAAATGAAATAACATTAAATTAGATTAAATAGAAAAACATCACGTTTTATGATTATAATTAATATCTTAATATGAATCAGTTCAAGTTATTTTTAAATATTTTGTACAGCATATAAAAACTATATGGGTAGAACCCCTTCTGTTGTTTATACATGCAATACATAGTAAAGTTTTAGAAAATCTTAATAAACGAAATGTAGATATCATACAACAGCAAAAAACCTCGACCGACATATCCGCTGACACCCAACAAGACCAATATATAAAAATCCCATTCATCATGAACAACTTTAAAACTGTAAGAAATATAATTAAAAAGCACAACAAGAAAGTATTCCTAGTCAGAGCTCTGACTGTATTTAATCATGAACAACTTTAAAACTGTAAGAAATATAATTAAAAAGCACAACAAGAAAGTATTCCCAGTCAGAGCTCTGACTGTATTTAACTTACTAAGAAACGAAAAGGATGAGGAACTGGAAATGACAAAACAATGGGTCTACAAAATACCAATAAAAACTGGGATCTACAACATGAAGAATACTACATAGGTGTAATGAAACGGAACCTCCAAGACAGATTTCAAGAATAGCAGAAGGACATAGAGGAAGGTAACCTAAGTACAACATGAAGAATACTACATAGGTGTAATGAAACGGAACCTCCAAGACAGATTTCAAGAACACCAGAAGGACATAGAGCAAGCTAACCTAAGTGCCGCTCTATTATGAAAACAAATTACGGTAAGGTGGCAAGATGCCAGAATATTCAGAAATTGCACAAGTTGTAAAGAAAGGTTTCTTACAGAATCATTAGAAATCATAAAAAAAAAGCAAGGAAGATAATATTATTAATGAAAAAACAACAGAAGGGGGTTCCACCTGCATGGTTATATGCTGTACAAAATATTTAAAAATAACTTGAACTGATTCATATTAAGATATCAATTATAGTCATGAAACGTGATTTTTGTCTATTTAATCTAATTTATGTTATTTTATTTTATTAGTTTTATATTTTTGAATGCACAATTACAAATGTTCTGATGTAAAAAAATTTTTAAATGCATTTTGTAACCATTCGAATATAATTGAAGATGGAGTATTCCAAAAATGCTATAATTAATAAAATACGTTTATAACTTAAAACTGCTAATAAGTGCTGTAGTTTGTTGAATTTTATAGGTTTTTGTGATTTATTCATGAAGTTTACATTGAAAAATTCAGGAATTCTAATTCCAGGATCATCTTAAGCCTTATTTGAACCACCTTAGGCAAAAGTAAATTATGGAGTAAATCTTTAAAATTATTGTAAAGATAAAAAACAAAAAATAACTTTAGAAAATTCATGCTAAATCTTTTATCATTATGCTAGTGCACTTTGTGCAGGAATTTTCTCTTTTGTCAGGATATATAGAAATGAAAAAGGTTCCCCAAATTGCAGGACCTTAATATTTGCCTACTTTACCTATGGTGAAAGTTGCCAATTGGCTTGAATATCTGACAGGTTTATTCTTACTTCCATTATATATTACTCTGGCATAATGGGTAATTTGTTAGATTACAAATTGAAAACAGTAAACAGCATATCATACCATAACATGATTTTTGATTAGATAGATTGTGTTGAATAAACTTTAGTTCTAAAGAGTTGCTGACTTCTATAAATAGCTGTGTGATTGATTGGTAACTATGGTCAAAGGCTTGGATATTAATTTTATTTATAATAATAATAAAAGATAATGTTTTTGTGTAGGCATAAGACTCATAATATGAGACTGGGCCCTTGAAAATTTAGAAACAAATCCTTAATTTCCATAAATATTTGCAGTTCCAAATATGGTTAAAATGGAAATGCTTGTTTTATCCTTTAGATTTTTATTCAAACTTTGACATGAAAAATTATTAAAATGAATTTTTTCATAAAATGTTGAGTGGCATGTTTCTGGCCTATTATTGGTTCAATTGACATGAGATCACTTTTAAAATCATTCCTGCATATATCAAAATTCAATAATTAAAGAAATTTAAATAGAAAAAAAATCTAAGAAATTAATTTTAAATAGTAAAGAAACTTCTTAATACTGTAATAATCCCAAAATTTCTTTCAACTAATTTTGATTATATTTTCACTGAAATACCTATAGCTGATATGAACCTGTTTCCAAATTTTCAGGTTATAGGTTTATTTTCAGAGGAGTTATGGCATGTACATTTATTATTGTTATAAATTAATAATAATTGTTGTTGATACAGAAATATGGTTCATTAAAATTTATACATATCTATCCCTTGATTTACACAATAGATTGGTTCTGTTAAATTTATTTATAAATGTGTAAATTAAATAATTGAATGTTATAGAGCCTAACCCCTCATTTTCTATACAAATGTTAGTCAAATATACACAATTTTCATTTATATGGTACTTTTGCATATTCACTCGATTATGTAAATCAAGGGGCAGGTGTAATGCTATCAAATATTCTTGGAATGCATATTGTCTGTCCACGAAAGCCGCACCTAGCTAAAGTGGATGAGTCCAAACACGAAAGGGAGAGTAACAGTCGGTATAATGACGGGTGGGAATTATTGAATTAATTTTATATTAAGTTCTGTTAAATATACTATTTCCAACGTCGAAACTAATCATTTAGCATTCGACATTACAATAAAGTTCCATTCAACTTCAGTTATCTTGCATTTGAAAACATCCATGTGCAAAGTTGTCATCCCTATTTTGTCACTGGACTCGTTCAGTTAGCACACATACTTGCATCGGTAGTCGTGGCTTAGCTGGTCGGACAGTACTTATAGAATTGATATATTGTATAATATTGCTTAAATATGAACATGATCACTTTTAACATATTAAACTTTTCTTTCTAGATATATATTATTTATTTGCCATTATTTTTTTTACGATTCCAATATATAAATGATGAATTTTATATTTCTTAGTGTCATTAAATTTATCTATCAAAAATATAATTTAATAATTGGATTTAATTAATTTAATCTTTCTTTTTCTCATGCTGTCTTAAGTGATGATCCAAATTCACAACAGAGAATTGTTATTATGTAAGATATAAAAGTCCTTAACTTGCAGTTTAATTTATTGAAAACGAGTTTCAAATTATTTTATCATAGAATTTTACAAAAACTGAATAAAATTTATCTTACAGGGCATGGATTCGTGGAGCTATGGTTTTAATATTTTTATTGGGTTTAACATGGACTTTTGGACTGCTCTATCTTAACCAGGAATCAGTAGTTATGGCTTATGTATTTACAGTGCTCAACAGTCTTCAGGGTTTATTTATCTTCATTTTTCATTGTGTCAAAAATGACAAGGTTAAAAAAATATATATTTTATTATAAACTCTGATATATGTATACTGTATATATTTTAAAATAACAAACAAATATAAAATAAATAAATTTTCCAGGTACAAAAAGAATATCAAAAATTTGTCAGACAAAGACAATGGTTACCATATTGTTTTAAGAGAACAAGGAATCAGGAAAGAAAATCAAGTTTTTATGTCCAATCAAATGGCACTGTTTCTGCACCACCAACATCAGGCGATCAAAGTGTAATCATGAAACTGTCCAGAAAAAGTTTCATCTAGTGATTTATAATTTTGCTGTCCATAGGAATATTAAAATAATTTATTTCTTTTCAGTCTCCTCGTCAATCCTGGAATTATAGGAAAGACAGAAAATCATCTACTAGTTCGTCTATTTTAAAATCAAGCTCACAAGGTAATAACATTTTTAAAAAAGCATAGTACAAAAATTTTAAACCAAATAAATGTTTTGAAAATTTCAGATCAAAGTCAACAACCATTACCTTTTCAACAAGGACAGAAAATTGTAATTCCCCATAACAGATCTAGTTTTATCGGACGTTCTTCTCAAAGAACCCGTCATCCTAATAAATCTCACTGCAATAATATAGATGATCTGTCAATGGCTGACTGTTCAATTGTTGATTCTGAATGTGTTACTGAATATTGCAACAAGTTAGGAGTGGCAGCTGATATTCAAAGTCAACCTTACGGACATCTCACAGATAATAGACGACCCCAATGCTTGGGTGATCACATTTATGAAAGTATTGAAGATGAAGCACTTACGGATGCTCACAAATCAACAGCAGTGCTTTGCAAACAGAATCAGGGACATATACGACACCATTCTAGCACCAGTCACAATTCTTCTGGTAGCAGTAATGCTGAACCTGATCATCACCATCCTCTTTTGCCACCTGCATTACCAGAGAGAAATGCCATCACTTCATTGGCACATGTGTTGAATTCTGTGCCAAGACATTCTTCACTCCCATCATCACGGGAGAGAAATCGCAGAATTAATCATTTGGCCATTCAGCACCGGGAACCAGTTGATTATGAAAGAGCAACTAGTAGCATGCCAGAAATAAAAGACCAAATCTCTGTCAGATCGTCCATTAGCAGTGCTTCAGGAGCAAGTGTATGCGATCCTCGTCAAGTTCAACCACCTGCAAACTTTCAATCAATGGAAGAATTGGTACATTATCCAGTTGGTCAATCTGATGTGACGAGGTATTCTAGTGATAATGTTCATTTAATGGCTGTACTAGAAGACAAAGGAGTGGTCAGCAGGTTACATGGAGACGGAACACACCGTAACTACAACTGCCACAAACTGAGTCATCTCAGTACAAACTGCTAGCATTTTCTGTAAATTGCATAATCAAACATTTATATATGTGTATATGTATGTATGTATGTACTTGTATGTACGTATGTAAATTTGTGTGCGCACATCTGCAATATGCTTGTTTTAAAATTGATTTTCTCCGTACTTCTTTAATCTTTGGATTTCAGTGCCATTGCTGCAGTTCTACATAACTGGCAATGCAGTGCAATGTCACATCTCATCAAATGGAGATTTCTGTAGAAGCAATTTCATCATTCACTTTTCAGAATTTCAAATTTTCCATCCAGTCCGTCACATTTAAATATTTCCAAGATTATAATTTGTCAGTTTTCTTCACTATTTCTTCCAGTCACATTCTGTATGTGTTGTATGTTTCTGATATGTGCCATATCTTTTTTTTATTTACTTGACAATTATTGTTTTGATTCTGTCCATAAAACTAATGGACTATGGTTTGTAAGTAATCTTTGCCTCAAATGTTCAACAAAAAAAAAATTCTCAATCTCAAAGGATTTTTGCAAACAATGAATTTATGTATGCATGTTTGTTAATGGGATTTAAAATGACTGTTGTACATATATATTACACAATTTTCGGTGGCAATATGTATCTTAATGTACATTTGTGTCTTTCTTTATTAATATTGCCGCTGGAATGAATGGCAAGACTGGCTATATATCTTGCTGGCAGATCATTTCAGAAGTACTTTAAATTTCATTGGCAATTAAAATTGACCATCCAGAAAACGAATTATTTGAACATGAATTATTTTGCTGATTTAAGTTATAAAAAATTTATTTGAAATGTATATTCAGATTAACTGTGAGAATATTTAGTAAAAAAAAAACTAATTTATTTAACTAATGTTACATTAAAGAATTTCCTAGCTTTTTTAAAATAAAAATCGGCCATATTTTATATTATATTGTGGGGATTATTTATAAATGGGATGGGAATGTTAATGAACTCTATTCAATTCAAAAATAATTCTCTCATTCTTATTTAATGTTCATGAAATCACATAGAGATTAATCTCTCTGCTTTTTTTAAAAGCAGCTAAATATTTATTTACCAAACAGACAACACTTTTTAGATGTTATCTTAATCCACCTTCAGTTTGCTCAATAATATTTTAATAGAATAATCCTCTTTCTGAAAGTGTTTTGAGTCAGGCATATCAAATCTCTATTCTTCAATACTGAAATGGATTCAGAGTATCTAACTTGTGAACAGGGGCAGACTGGGACATATTTTCGGTTCTGACATTATCCTTATAGCGGCCCACTAGTTAGACATAATATTAGGACAATTTGCCGCACGGATATATCAGCTGCCAGTCCATATTGTTACAACAGCACCGGCCCTTCTGGCATTTGCCAGAACGCCCTTATGGGTAATCTGCTCCTGCTTGTGAAAGATTTCTAACTAGCATGTTAACTCATTTCTCAAACTGTTTCAATGAAATAAAATCTTTTATTTAAATATAAATGTTACTGAGCAAATTGAAGATGGATACACTTAAATTTTTTGTAATTATTGCATATGTTAGTATATATAAAAAAATACTTTTTTTCTTTTCAAAATTTTTTTGATTAAACAGATCAGTTTAGACATGAATTAGTTAAAAATGAAATATAAAGAAAAAAGATTGAATTAATAAATGATCAAAATTTTTAAATCAATTAAAAATTACATACCTATTTGATAAGACTGTCACCATCTGTGAATTAATATAGGATGTCCCAAAAAAATGTACTCACACTTTAACTGGATATTAAACGTATATTTTACTTTGATCAAGGTGTTTATTGACATATCATCAAGTTTAATGGGATAAATTAACAAAAGGTAATAATTTTTGATTTGGCATTCTTGAATAAATATTTTGATCAGTAACAAAAATGTTAGTTATGGGTCAATACAGAGCAAGTACATTTTTTGGGACACCCTGAAGAGGGTGGCAGTCTTAGCAATCGAGAAGCCTTATGAGATACAAAATGTTTCAAAAGAATGATATGAAACTTCTTGCATTTGCTGCAGCATGAGAACATATTTTTGTAATCAGCGGTATTCCTAGCATTGGTGTCACATGGTGCAGTAATTCATGGTGTCGTTCCTTCTCCCTCATTATTATATAAAATGTTTGGTTGTTAGAAATCATGGATTGAATTCATGCCAGATATCATTTATTGTTAGAACATAAACATCAGAAAGGGCTGTTTTAAAATTGGCAAAAATGTAATTTTTTAAAACATATGTTTGAAAACATTGGGTATAATCCCCAAGATGGTGTCACCAGGTGCAGGCCACATCCCCCTAGGGATGCCATTGCTTGCAACTAAATTTTTAAATATAGAATATCATAGAGAACAAAGTTTTGAGATTAATTTTGTAACATCTATTGACTTCAAAGGGAAACATTATAAAGCAGACATTTTTTGAGATTAAATGAAGTCAAATTGAAATCAAAAGAAAGATTGCATGTTGAAGAATGATTTCATAAAGAAAATTCAATAATCAAAACTATTAAATCAATATAAATTTGACATTTTGAAAACTCCTAAAAACTTGGAGAGATACTTTAATCTTCTATCAACCCATATTTAAACAAATGTATAATGGAAACTTGAATTGCTTTAGGCCTATTTTGAAGTGTCTAAACTTAAGTCTGATTATATTCATTTCTAACGATAATAGTCATTTTCGATGATGACTTCTGACAAATTTATTTCCAGTTCAATTTATTGAAGCAAGAAGTATTAATCAAATGCAGGTTCATTGTCGATTATCCGGCAATGGATGGTCAAGCGTCTCCTTTTCTGCAAACAAAATTACGAGAATGCACGTAACTAGTTTGGGCAATTGCAGGAATTTTGACTGGATAATGTGCAAAAATCGGCTTTTTCAAAGAAAACCCAAAACAAATTAACAAAATACAGTGGATTCCGCTTAATTGGGACAAATTTCAAAGAACGGAAACCAACTAATAAATTAATACATAATTTAAACGCTTAATTGGGACAGTAGTAGAAAAGGAATTTTCAATTTTTGATATAATTTAGGGATTTTTCGGAAGTATGGCAACATACACTAATACTTGTTGTGCGCTACCTCAGAAAAGGAATTTTCAATTTTTGATATAATTTAGGGATTTTTCGAAAGTATGGCAACATACACTAATACTTGTGCGCTACCTTAAATTATTATAATCACTGTACCAGTAATTTTTCAGGTTAAACCTTTCTACAAGACAATACAGACGAACACAATGGAGCGGGTCGTTTCTTATTACTTTATTACATACACATCGTCGACGCACTAATACGAACATCCATTCAGTTGGTCGCGTGGAAAAGCTTCGGCTTTCCATTCTTGTAGGACCCGGGTTCGACTCTCGGGTCCCACTCCTTGAAAATATTTATCGTGGGGTCCGGGCCCGGCCCGTCGATCCCTGTCCTCCACAATCCAGCTGACTACTCCGCAGAGGTGGACAGCCTGTGGAAGGGCACAGTATAATACATACAGTAGCGAAGCTCAATGTTAAAGTTCCTATTACGACTTGCATGCAGCATGACAGTGCTGCGCCTGGTGGTGAAAAACTTAAACTGTAAATATTATCGTTTAACTCAATGTTTTCCAGTTTTTATTAAGAAAAATGTAATCTGCTTCGATTTGGATCGCAATAATTAGAATTTTGGTATCAAATTATAAACTGCAATAATTCAAAAATTGCGATAATCGAAACCACGATAATCAAGGTATTCCTGTAATTAAAATATGGCCAGACACCATGCGATCCTACAAGCTACTATCAAATAGCAACTGGATTGAATCAGAAAAGTACGAACGGGTGACTACCAAATAAACTCTATCAATGGTCGTAATACCATGCTCATGCATAGAGCATAAAGCAAAAACTCGAATGTTGGGGAATGGGAGATGGAAGAAATAAGATGTTAAAATATTCGCTTTGAATTTAAGCTGCACCCAAAATTTACGTCTTAAAAATTTGAATAAAAAGTGTGGCTTAAATTCGAAGTAACTACATCTTAAAAATTTGAATAAAAAGTGCGGCTTAAATTCGAAGTAATATGATATATAATTTTCCCCCAGAGGTTAATAGTAGTTGCAATATCACTACTATAAGAATTATTCATTTGTTTATACGGTCAATTCTGCTTAATTGGGGCAGCCACTTTTTTGGGCCAAATCTCAAAGAACGGAAACCAAACTAATAAACTAATACATAATTTAAATGCTTAATTGGGACAGAATAGAAAATAATTTAGCAATTTTTGACATATTTTAGGGATTTTTCGAAAGTACCATATCAATCAGCATGCGCTTAAGAGTCTACTGTTACTATATACTGTACCTAGCAATATTCATTTACAGTGTCAATTAAATTTAAAATTCTTACATCTTTGCCAAGATGTGACGAAACGATTTTACACTTTCAAGTAAAATTACTTTGCTGGATAAAATTAGAAGCCAGGCATTTAATACAAGCCATCATAGACTCACTGATATAACTGGTATACCAAAATCTACCATAGTGCATCTATAACAAGAAAATCAACTGCATGAGGAATGGACATTAGAGAAAGAAATTCCAAAAATATTCAAAAGAAAACGTGATGGAAAGGATCCAGAAGTTGAAGTATTAGATCAACGGTTTTCTATAGTTAGTGGATGAGGCATGAATATCAGCAGCCAAGTGTTGAAGGCAAAATCAGAGGAGATTCTAAAAAGCTAATAATTAGGTATCTATTTTAATAAAGCATTAAAATAGGTATCTAATTATTATTTTTTTTACCCAATTATTTATTTATCTACATATTATATATTTTATTTTAGAATTTACTATTAGTTCATTTAATTGGGGCAGCTGTAATTGGGCCAAAATGGATTAGTCCCAACATGTCCCAATTAAGTAGAATCTACTGTATATATTTTATATACCTGAATCTATTGAGATTATAAATAAGCATAAACTAATATTTTTGGAACAGAATGGAAAAATAACAATGTTTTGCAAGATATTTAACACAAGTACTTAACTTAATCAGAAAGGAAATTTTCCAACTAAATTATTGTGTCACTTATTAAGTTATAAAATTCTGCTAACATCTGAAAGTTTTGATATTTTTCAGGGCACATTTTAAAAAAAATGTTAGTGTCAAACTCTTAATGTAACTAATAGAAACTCAAATCAGAAAGATTTATAAAGTTTTATTACATAATCTTTGCAGTATTTTAATTTGAAAATATATAATAATTTGCTTAACTTTTTTCATATCTACAAAGACATCTCTTTGTTTTGGTCTAAGAGGCTTCATTATTTTTTATTTCATATTGAATTTACATAAATCCAAGCTTGTGAAAAAATTCCTGATATCTGATCATTAGCAACATTCTTAAATTACTGATATCTACAACAGCTATTGTTTTTGCCATTCTATTCTCCTTTGGATTAAAACAATTTTTAATTACTATTTGATATTTTGAATATAATAGTTCAATATATTGAACTATATTGAATATATATTATACTATTTGATATTACATTCAAAATATTTTCTTGTCAAATCAGAAATATATAAGATAGAACTCTATTTTATCTTTAAGATTTCTTATTGTGGCTTCCAAAATATTCCTCCTTTTGTAGGCCCCTATTGTAAAGTGAGATTGTGTATACATATCATGTTTGATAATTCTTATTGAATTAGCTTTTATAGTTTCTGAAAGTATTAATTTTAATTGTAGGACTATACTTAAACCCTAACTTAACATTTGTTTCTTCTACTACTATTGTAAAATTTTATTTGATTCTAATGAGCATGATACCGACAATTTTTTATCCTCTGCTTTCATTCTTAGTGTCTCATATTATTTAGTGTGCATTTGAACTAAAATTTTTTGTAATAATGATATTATACTAACATATTTTCTATGTATCCATGCCATCTGTCCTGCTACAAAAAAGAAAATTGTGTATTTTTCCTGTTTAAAGTGCTTGTGAATTCCTTGTATTCCTTGTAAGAATCAATCTTTCTAATATATCTATATGATGTATAAATATTCTGTATCTATATAATATGTATTAGGAAGATACTTAAAAATTAATAAATAAATAAATAAAAATCAGAATTATGGATAGTATGCATTTAATATTAAAAAATAAATTGATATATACAGTACATACAGGCATATTTAGGTACTGCAACAGACTACCGCTGTAGAGCAAATCAGTTTTTTTTGGTACAATTGTATACATTGCAAAACCCAGCAAAAATGATACCAATCAATAGGGGATGTTGAGAGAGACAAAATATCCCTAGTGATCTAAGGGTCAAAGGTCAAAGGTTAATAAGATATACAGGTGTCTAGGTAGTATAAGTAGTGGAGCATAGGAACAGGATGCTTTGTGCTACACATCATAGCATACATGAGAGAGAGCATCAAACTGCATGCACCATTTGCAAACAATAAACTTTTTGCATGTGGCAGTGATGTTAATGAAACTTTTAGCCTTTATATCTTGTTAACCTTTGATCCCTTGTTCACTACAGATATTTTGTGTGTCTCAACCCTCCATCATTGGCACCATTTTTGCTGGGTTTTGCAATGTGTGCAATTGTATCCTTTTTTCATATACTAATCAAGGTTGTAGAGTCAGAGTCGGGAGTCGGAGGTTTTTGGGTGGAGTCAGAGTCGGAGTCAGAATTTTAAACCGCTCGGAGTCAGGAGTCAGAGTCTGAATTGGACCTTACAAATTTTAGGGAGTCAAAGTCGGATTTTTTTAAAAGGTGGAGTCTGAGTTGAATCATTTGCCATCCGATTTTGCAACCCTGGGATGCAGAGTCAAGGGTTTTTGGATGGAATCGGAGTCGGATCTTTAATCTGCCCGGAGTCGGGAGTCAGAGACAGACCTCACAAATTTTAGAGAGTCACAGTCGGATTTTTTTTTTAAAAAGTGGAGTCGAAGTCAGAGTTGGATCATTTGCTTCCGACTCTGCAACCCTGATGCTAATGCATATAAAAGCCTAAAAATATTTACATTATTACTCATTAAATGCACAATAGCAGTAGGCATAAAAACTTAGCCAGATGGCTGCATTTTAAAGCATTTGCTTATTATCTTGGAGAATCCAGGTTCAATTCCACATTTCATATCTTCAATTTTTCAGAATGGCTCTGGGCTTGGTCAGCCTGTGCGTTAACAGTTCATCCATAAACTACTTCATGCTATTCTGAACCTTTAATCTCCTCTCCTTTTGTAATTTCTAATCACAAATTTGAAAACCCCTCTCCTTCTACTTGAAATTTTTTTTCTTTGATTTTATATAAAAATAAAAATATATATAAATATTTAAATAGCAAGAAATAGAAATCACATTACACTGATACTTTGTTATATATATTCTATAACTTTGGAATAAATCTTCAAACAACTGGATATAAATGTTTTAGAACTAGATACATGACTTACATTTTATAACAAATATTATCTCAAACATGTTACATTAATCTTAATTTTTTTGAACAATTAATCATAAACATTTATATTTTATAAAAAACTTTAATCATAGAAATATACAATTTTAATCATTTTTATATCATGACATCACAATTTGCAAAACTCCCACCTTATACCCTTTCTACACTGGCATTAGTTAATACAGATTACAGTTAAACCGGTTTAACATAAACGGGAATAGCTAAATAGAGGATTAAATCTCGTCTACACTGCAACTCCATAAATGTAGATTAACTCGTTGGTTCCAATTTTGTCCCACAGGTGGTCCCATCTTAATGTAAATAGGCTGATTACGTTTCACTTTACGAATTTCGCTGACATATTCCCTCCATATGTCAATTAATATATATACAGCCTGGTCTGTCCAGTTTCCCAATCTTTTTTTT
>AYEL01082033.1:0-12802 GCA_000484575.1 Olivierus martensii | reverse complement strand
TTTAATATTCAACACATTTATTTATATTTTTCAAAAGTTCACTTAATAAAAATTTAAATTTCAAATTATAGAAATCATTTTTTAATTATACAGTTATAATTTTATAACAACAACAATAAACAACAATAACATGTCCTGCCATCTATTATAAAAATTTAAAATTAATATAGTTAACTTTTTGGTACAGTTTTTTAACAATAAAAAAGCTTAAAAAATCAGTTGCCTAATTAAAACAAGTTTAAAAGATAGCATTAAATATTAATATTTGCTTTTTGAAGTTGAAAATTGCCATATTAACATATTAAGATAGAATGCAATGTTACAAAAAATAAATAAATAAAGAGGTTTTAGGATTTATACAGTACTTTAAAATGAATTAATCAAATTTAACGAATTTTTCATTCACAAAAAAACAAAATTAATTAGCATATATATATAGTATTTAAAATAATTTTCAAATACAGTACTTTTAATTAAATTCTTGATATAAAGAAATGATCGTCATTAATTCCGGACCTACCGATTTAAGAATCTTAATTATCTCTAAAATAAAAATTCCTGCTATAAATATTAAAAAATCAGATACTTTTCATCATTAGATAAATAATTAATTAGTAAAATAAATATACAATTTAATTAATTCAAGTCATTTGCTAATTATTATTCTTTTAATATAATGAATAACATAATATATGTAATATTGCACAAAAATTTTGTATATAGTATAAATTTTTTATCGTTTTTAAAAACAACACAGAAGCAAAAGAGAAATTCATCCTATAACGCACTGCAATAATTCTAGATATAGTGATAAAATTAATTAACTAATTATCTAAAGCGATTTATAAAACAAATAAAAACTGTCAAACAATTATGTACATGAATAGCGACTTGTTGAAATAATTAAACAAACTGTAAACATAATAATCATTTAGTTAATAATAAGTTCACTTGTGAAAATTATAATTTGTTTAATAGTTTATATTATAAAGAAGAAGTTGTTTTAAGAATTAGCATGGTAAATGATAACTCTTTGAAATAAATAAAGAATTATGGCAATCAAATTTTGATACGATTTTAGTTGGAAGAATTATATCTTGGTACCGTTCTGTATTAGTTCGTTAACAGCTCAAACGCTGTAGTTTGAAAGATGAAAGAAGACCGAAAACAGGGAGTGACAGTGCTGCAGATGCAAGAATGTTCCTCACCTGCTCAACTGAATAGTTTTATTGCAACCTAATTTGTCTGAATCGTTACGAAAGAAAACGCTTTACTTGATGTCTCGCTACCATTTACTTTGTCGGTTATTCAAACATCTGCCTTGGGATTATATATCCACATGGTTGCTATTAAAATAAAGCGTGTTGACGACATTTGATTCATGTCAACCGCACTTCACTAATAAAATAAGTATTTTTGTTTATAAATTTAGTAACAAGATATCGTTATATCTAAAAGTTGTAAACAAGTTAATTGTGAACATCTAAACCTTGCTAACTAAAGTTAAAATCCTTTTAATGATCCCATTAATTAATAAAAAATTTCATTTTGGAATTTTAATAACGAGATAAATTTAAATACTTTTGCTGTATTGTAAATAACAAGATGTTCGTAGTTAAATGTAATTATCTATTGAAAAATGTGATTATGATTAATTGCTTATGAAATTTATAAAAATTTTTAGTTTTTTTTATTTTAGTACAATGTTTTCGTATTACAATATATTGCTATTATAGTTATAATATAACATTCTATTATATATTTCAATTTTGCTAATTATATTTCGAACTATTATTCAATGTTATAAAAAATTTCTTATATTGGCTTTAAAGATTATGTTATTAAATTAAATGCATTTTCAATAGTGAAACCCATTAGGGATCCAGAATCTTTGATGCCAGGAGCGGCATTTTTTTTGGCTTCTCCCTCCTCCAAAAAACACATCTGATTTAACTTTCAATACACATTTTATTTTACATTCTGTGTATTTAACATTTATGAAATGTTCAACAAAATTCACGCGTTTTAATTTGAATTTGAATTAACTATCTATGTATTGTATATGTATGTCGTATTTAGCAACAAATTTAAAAATATATATATTTACGAATATCAATAATATTAAATAATTTTTAAGAACTGAAAATGATATAAAAATTTTTATACAAATATCAGATGAATAGTAATGATACTCCATGTTCTTGGCCCCCATTCAGCTTGGTGCCAGGGATGAAAGGGAAGCGTCCTCCTCGCTTCCCTTTGGGTATTCCACTGATGAAAACCAAAACGCGGATTTTTCAAAATTTCAAGTTAATTAAAATCAGACGCATCGTGAAACACAATAGATACTTCGATAAATTAATAAATTTAAATTTTTAATTATTAAATTTATTATTTTTTAATATTTTTTATCATTTTTAAAATTTTTAAATTAAAAAATAAGTGTAGTAATCACAGACTCTTATTAACAGAGCCATTACGTTCAAAATTCAACTTGCTGTAACTTTGTTTCTGTTAAATATTAATCTGATATGTTCCAGAAAAGTATTTAATAGGTTATTGACTGCCAAATTTGAAGTTTGAAATCCAATTAAAAGAATTAGAGCAGTTTAAAAAATGCAAAAATCGGCAAAATGCATTGTTTTTCTTCTTTCCTTCTCTTCTTCCGCAGATACCTCTATCGTTCTCATCATTCGATGAATAGCTATGAAATTTGGAATGTAAAACTATTTCTTAGATTATTTGAGGTCACCAGAAAGAGTTTTGCCCAATTGGGTTAAAATTAAAAGATGTAGACGAAGATGATTCTCTTTAGAAATGTCTCTGTAGGTCATATCGTTCAATCGACTTCGGACAAATCTGGAATATAAATGTTATTTATGTTATTTAAGGCGTTCAAAAAAAAAAAAAAAATGCAACGCAATAGAGCCAAAATGAAGGGAATAGGAGATCCTTTCATCCTGAACGCTTTTGCATGTCAAATATCATAAAAAACGTAAAATTAGCGATAAATTGCTTCAAATTCTTAACTTTTTACCATTTAATTATATTGTAATTAACTTTTTGCCTCGCACACTCGTATTTGTTCATTTTAAACAGTTTTAAAGATATCGTCCTATACACATTACAACTCTTTTCTACAATAAATATATTACAATTAGGCCAATTTATCAATAATTAATGTGTAACCGACCAAAAAAAACCGGAAAGCATTACACTTAAATAGCGATATTAGAAACTCATAAAACTGAATAAATTCTCAAACAAAGTTTAAATAATAAAATATAAATTTATTTGACTAAACTACTTACACACTATACTGAGTGTTTTATTGATAATTTTTTTTAAATATTATCTAATTTTATTCATGACTCGCCACTATCAAAAAATGTCAAACATTTCGTTGGATGGTTAAGATTTGATATAGAAAATCGTGATTTTGTCAAACATTTTGTTAGACGTAATATTTCATATAGAAAATTGTGATTTCTCCGATCTCATATAACAATCTCATATAATGAACGAAAAGTTATGAAAGAAATAAAATTTGGAAAAATTTTTTACATCTTTAGGAGATGAAAAAAACGTATTAAATTGTAAAATTATCAAAAAATTTAAATGAAAATTAAGCAAGATTTCAGTTTTTTAATTTTTGCTAATTAATTAGGTTTAATTTGTAAACACTTGCAGACCATTAACATCGAATATCCACTAAAGGGGCTGGGATTTCAATAAAAATTCCAGATATCAAGAGTTGACTATTTGCAATTTTGTAGCCTATTCATTATCTACATGGGGCGAAATGTGCTGGGGGCAAATTGTTGGAGGTGAAATGCAGGGGGCGACTTTTCCGGACCCCGTTAATCTACTAGGACGTGGCTATATATCAAGCTGTAATTTCTCAGTAGTCCTAGGACTGTCCAATCGGAGCTCTTGACCGTCCAGACTCAATAAGACATTGTTACAGGGGTCTTCTTCCTTTGTTTTTGTGAGTCTTTCCAGCATGGGTCATGGAGATCCACAGGGCAGTTGATTATTACCATCTCCCCTAGATATCATGGGGCCTGGAAATTCACAGGACAGTTGATTATTACCATCTCCTCTAGGTGCCAGGTGACATATTGAGACACTGGTTTCAATATGTCCATCTGGCAGTCTGACATGAGCATAGTCTGGGTTGGCTTCAATGTGTTTAACTTCCTGTATGATAGATTCATATTTGTTTGCACGTTGGTGGTTTTTCATTAGCCTTGGGCCAGGATTGGATAGCCAGATGGGTAGAGAGGAAATATGTCATTATGGGATCTTCTCACATGTGAAAATATTCGTTCACGAAGAGTGGCATTGGTTGCCGTACATAAGAAGGAGCAAATTGAGTGCAAGGTAGGTTATAGTACTTCTTTCCAGTGTTCAATCATTATCCCTTTTGATGTAAGTGCTAACTGGATGGTTTTCCATATTATTCCATTGTATCTTTCCACCTAGCCATTTCCTTAGGGATTGTATGCTGTTGTTCAGCTAGTCGCTATCCCAAGTGAAGTCAAGAAAGATTTCAATTCCCGGGACATAAATGATGATCCTCTGTCCAAGTGTATATAAGTTGGCATTCCAAAAATAGAGAAAATGTTTCGTAAGTGGGTTATGACAATAGCAGCTGAGATGTCAGGGCAAGGAATTGCAAAAGGAAATCTTGAGAATTCGTCAATTACTGTCAGGAGAAAAACGACTTTTGAAAGTCATTGGTAAAGGACCTTTGAAATCTAGATTTAATCTCTTGAAGGGAGTTGTTGCTTTGATCAATTTTTCTTCACTTTTACAGAATCATGGTTTTATTTCATTACAACAAGAGCATGAATTTATGACCCTTTTAATATCACCTAGGGAGAATGGTAAGTTTTTAGATCTAATTCAATGGTACATTCTGGTGATTCCAGGATGACACAAAGCATCATGCAGAATCACTTAAATTTACTTCTGGACATATGGCTGAAGTTATTCTAGAAAGAGTATAAGCTGTGAAGTTCTGTTCAAGGGCGATAGATAATATCAAATTTGAAACAAACAAGTTCTAATCTCCAATACATAATCTTTTCATTTTTGGTTTTATTGTTGCGATGCTGATTGAATACAATGCAACTGATTTTTGATCTGTAAAAACTTCAAAATGTCTACCAATTAAATAGTGTCTCCAGTTTCACAGAAATTCGACAATTGCTAGGCCTCCTTTTCAATAGATGAATGTTTTTGTTCAGATGTGTTCAATGTTCTAGAAAAGAAAGCTATGGGGCATTCAGCCTGACTTAGGGTTGCCCCTATAGCAAATTCTGAGGATCAATTTCGACTTTGAATAGTATATTACCTTCAATAGCAGCTAAAGAGGCATTAGCAACATCAGCCTTAAGAGAGTTAAATGCTTTCACAGCAGCTTTTGGAAGAGGGAATGGAGTTTTTGCCAAGAGAGGGCAGATTTTGGCAGGGCATGATAGGATCCAATGACAATAGTGAGCAAACATGCCTAGTGTCATCGTAAACATGCTGTATCTTTTGGGATCAGTAAGTTCATCAAGGGTGTGGGTCTATCAGGATCAGGTTTTATTGTTTTGTTCTCTATATAATATCCCTATATAGTTTGACATATTTTGTAGAGAATACACACTTTTCTTCATTTGATGTTAAATTATATTTCTTAGCAGTAGCCATGAATTTCTCCAAATTGTGGTCATGCTCAATTTGGTTCTTCCCGCATATAGTTACTTCATCAAGATACAGAAAATTTTACCCTCTAACTTTTCAAGATCAATTATATTATCAATGATTCTCTGGAAAATTGCAACTCTATTTGTCACATTGAAGGGGACACACAGGAATTGATACAGTTTACCATCAGCTTCAAAGGCTGTGTAATATTTTTCAGATTCCTTGATCAGTATTTGGTGATAAGTACTTCTAACATCAATGGTGCTGAATATCTCATATTTAGACACTTGTGAAATCAGTTCTTCAATTTTAGGGAGAGGGTAAGCATCAAGCATGGTAAATTTGTTAATGATCTGAGAATAATCTACAGCCATTCTGGGTCTATGGTGTTCACCTTTCACAACAAATGCTTGAGTCCATCAGGATGAATTACTTGATTCAATTACACCTTCTTCAAAAATTCTCTAATTTATTTATCTCTGCAGCTATGAATTGCTTTTCTTCTTCATTTTTATGTCTTGACTTTGTAATAATAGGTCTGCAGTCAGGTATTAAGTTAGAGAACAGTGAGACAGGAGGAACTTGAATGGTTGTTAGGGAGCAAATTTTAAGAGGAGGTCTATTGTCATTGAAATTGATCTCATGAGAAGAATGATCTTTTAGTAAATCATGATTGATCAGGAAGTCAGTTCAGAGATTTTTCATGATTAACACTTCTACTCTTGTGTATAGATGGCTTGTAATTTCAGTTATTATGCAAGAGCCTATAATATCAGAACTTGAGGAATTAGCCCTAGTTATCCTACTAAAATAAGGCTTCATGTGAAGTTTACACTTGTTTACAAAACATTGATTTATAAAACTAAGTGAGCTGCTGGTATCGATCAGCACATTCAGTTCAATACCATTTATCAGAACTTTAATTACTGATCTCTGAAGACAATGAGGAACAATTGATGTTGAAGCCAAAGTATGAATAGATGCAGTAGAATTGGTCGGAGCACATAGGGTTTTAGCATATTCATTGATAATGTCCTTTCTTACTGCACCCCTACAAAATGCATCCTTTGCTGGACAAAGAATTCGTAGATGGCAGTTGTTCTCACAAAAGAAACACTTTCCAAAGCGAATAGGAGCAGCTGCTATGAGTGATTTCCTTCAACGTTATCCTATTGTTGTTTTACAGCAGCCACAAGTGTTGAGTTTGGAGTAGCTAAATATGAGGCGGAGTGTTTTTCAGCCAGTTTCAATGCCCTAGTCTGATCGAAAGCATTTTCTAATGTAATTGTAGTGTTCTCCAGTAGGCACTCTCAAATGCAGCGGTTTCTTAAGCCACGTATGAAGGCATCTCTAACATATTCATTTTTGTATTGTTCAGCTGTAACTAATTTGAAATCACAATCTTTATTCAACTGTTTCAGAATCTGTAGGTATTCATTCACAGATTCTCCCACTTGTTGGGCTCTAGAAGCCAAACAGTGTCTGGCGAAGATTTCATTTAACTTAGTAATGTAAAGGGAATTCAAGACAGTGATAGCAGCATTGTAGCTTTCAGAGTCATTGATATACTGAAAAACATTTGCAGATATGTAGTTACATAAAAGTTGTAACTTACTTTTTTCTGTCAGCTCATGAACTTCTCCTATGAAATTCAAAAATGTCCATAGCCAGTGTTTTCATTTGACTTCAGTGTCAATACATGTAGATTCCACATCGAATCTTTCTGGTTTGAGAAGTCAGTCCATTTTGATGAACCAAGGTTTAAAAGCTTTTAAGTTGATTAAATTGATACAAGATAAGGCATTAAACTTATTGCAAAGCTTTAATCAACTTAAAAAGATACAGGTAGTAAAGACATGCTCAGGACAAAAGTGCATGTATGGAGAATCCAGATAGCATATGAGTGTTGCCAGTCAAAAATAGTACAGCTGCTCAAAAAACCATACCACAGATATTATCTTGGATGAAGAATGAATAGAGTCAAACTAAATGAAGTCAGTATGATAATTTAGCAACAATTTAGTCTCTGTCTCTTATGTTGCAATTTTGTAGTCATGTCAAAAAAGACATGACTACAAAATTAGTCATTGTTTTTGCTTTTACATAAACTATAATACATTTTATTCCAGCAATTAAACTGATACCTAATTAAAAGTCACGTGTGCAGTGCCTCTTATAAGTATTAATTAAGTAGATCAAACTTTATTTATTTCTGTTAATTTTTTAAAATGGTTATTTTTTTATTTGTATTTAAGAATTATCCTGATTAATTTTAAGTACATAAATTGAAATATAAAATGTCTTATTAGTTTAAAAATAAGTTTTAAATACAATTTATCCTTTAGGAAGAATTGGAAAAAGCAGAAAGTCTTCAAAAAATGGGAAAAGAATTGATCATTGCAAATCATTATGCTGTTGATTCTATTGCACCTAAATGTGTGGAATTAGAAAGGATGGTCAGCAATATTCGTCAGAGAGTTTCTCGACAATTTGAAATTTTACATAAACATAAGGATCTTCAAAAAAGAATAGAAAAGGTATTTATGATGTATATATAAAATATAGATATTAATTAAATCCATTGTTAGATAGCACAAGTGATAAGCTTTAAAATAAGATCTCGAGCTTTTTATGTTGAGTAGAAGCTGAGACATACTATATAATAAATATCAAATCTTTCTTACAAACTATGAGTTTAAGAAATAGTTTAATCATTTTATTAAAGTTTTAAACTTTTAAATTAAAATTACTAAGAACTAATTATTTTCAAGAAAATTTTTCTAACCAAATTAACTAGGAAACAAAAAGAAAAATAAATAGAAACAAAAAAGTTAACCACAGGAAAAATATCTTACTTTTTATTTTTAACATTTATCAATTTTTGAATGATTCTTCTTATAATATTTCTATGAATAATTTACCCATGCCAAGTTTAATAATTTACCAAGGAAAAACATTTTTATTAATATTTAAATGTAAGAATATATTTTATAGTATGGTTTCATTTAATGTGGAATTCACAATAGTGTGATTTATACTTACTAATAAGCATTTTTTTCTACAAGGGAGTTCTTGCAGAAAAAGTGCTTATTAGTAAGTGCTCTTCTGCTTGGGTAGATGCTGGGCTCTCTAACAATACCATTTCTTTTGCTTTTGGCATTTAATTAATAATTACTACAATTTTTATCATAAATCAATTTTAAAGTTTCACAGTTATTTTATTATTTAACTATAAAAATACTACATTAATAAATTTATAAATATACAGGATGTATCTTACCACCCGTACCACCCTTTTTTCTGGGAAATACAATGAGATAGGAATTAGAGAGAAAAATTTTGATTACCAAAGTATATCCAGAGAATTGAATGGTTACAATAAAAATTTTGTGGGCTCACCAGAAGTAGGGGTACAAGGGATCAATTTGAAATCTTCAATGGAAACCTATGTCAATTTTGGCATAATTAGATAGAACTGTGAAAAACAAGCAACTTTTGTTTTGAAAGATTTTTTGGATCACCTACAGAGTGTGAATATCACAAAAAAAAGATGCTGTCATATGTACCACCGATTGGTCTATTCAAGCAATAAGAAGAAGAATTCTAACGAGGGCATCTGTGTACATTGTGGAAAACTATTGAAGCAGCAAAAAGCAGTATTATACAGATTTAAGATCAATTCAGATATTTGGTGGTAGTACTTGAACCACAGATATGCCAAATCTCTCACCATTACAGTTTAGCACGGAGCTATATTCAAGAACAAGGATTTCCCAACTTGTTTCAGCCCATTATGAGTGTCATGGATGTACACAGAATCCCTGTCAGATTCATCTTCTTTTCATCATTTTAATAGCACAATTGGTGATACATGTGGCAGCATCTTTTTTGTGATATCTCACAATCCATAGGTATATTAAAAAAACTATCAAAATAAAAGTTGCTTGTTTCTCATAGTTCTATCCAATTATACCTAAATTGGCATATTTTTTCATTGGAGATTTCAAAGTTGATCCCTTGTGCCTCTATGGTGGACCCACAAAATTTTTATCATGACCATTCGATTCTCTGGATATGCTTTTGTAATCAAAATTTTTCTCCTTACTTCCTATCTCATTGCATTTCCATAAAAAAGGGTGGTACAAGTGGTAAGATATACCCTATATATATATATACTTATATGAAAGTATCTGACAATTCTTCATATAATTGCTATTGTTAACTTAGTCAGTTCTAATTATTTTTTAAATGGAAAAGTTCTTTTTAGAAAAGAATTATCATTTTTCTTATTGAATATATGCTCTGGCCAGTATGGTAAGTTTTTAGAAAGCATTAACTAATTATATTAGACATTCTTGTATATAGTCTGGAAGATCTATTGGTTCTCAGGTATTCATACTTTAATTTAAAAATATGAATACCTGATTTTCAGTTTTATTAGAAAAATTCTTATAAATATTTTCAAAACCAAGTATTTTGTAAGAAAAAAAAATGAATGCATGATATAAAAACTATTATTTGTAAATCAGTATCATCCTTATCATTTATTTTTATCTATTTTGGAAAAAAATAAAAACATATATTTTCCAAGTGCTGTTTTTGTATCTTTTTATATTTGTTATATAATGAAAAAAATGCATCTTCGAGAAATTACTTATATACAGCAATCCTCAAAAGCTATATTATAGATAAGTGTTTTTCAACCGTTGGTCTGTGGACTGGTGCCGGTCTGCGAAAATTTTCTGCCAGTCCATGAGAAATTAAGTAAATTACAAATTAGCAGTGGCTATATTCAATGTCGGTTTTTTGGAAAACACTTTTCAATCTTTTAAGCATTTAAATGACAAAAAAAATTATACTTTTGAATCTATGTAATGAAGAAAATTAATGTTGTTTGGACCAGATAACTGATGTACGGCAATTTCTATTGAAATACGGAAATCCTTCTCTGGTTTTATGAGTATTCATAAGGTGGCAACATTGATTGTCAGATTTTTCGACGGCAGAATTCCTATATTATTGAGTAGGTGTGTATTTGTTTTTGCTTACATTGTTCTTTTTCGTAAAACTTGAAACCCTATAAAATGAAAAAGAAGAAATGCAAACAGCAAAGCCTTTTAAGCTTTTTAAATAAAGGCAATAATCAAGAGCAAAATAGTGATGCTTCTGAAAATGTGCCAAGTACTAGTGCTTCAAATTCAGAACAACCAAAGAAAAAGTCGTTTGTTGATACTTTAGAATATGCAATACCAACTAAAAAGTCAAAAGGAAACTTTGTCAGACATTACAATAAGGAGTATTTAAAGTTTGGTTTTATTTTAGCTCCAGGCAGTGAACTATCATTACGACCTTTATATGTAGTGTGCTACGAAATTTTGTCAAATGACGCCATGAAACCATCCAAACTTGCTCATCATTTGAATTTGAAGCATAAAGATTTTATTGATAAGCCCATAGACTTTTTTGAAAGATTATGTAACCAAATTAAAACACAGAAAAGTGTAATGAAAATGATGGTGACTAGTGACAAGTTCATTTCTTCAAGCATCATACTTAGTGGCTGTCTGTATAGTTGATTATTAGATATCTTATTATCAAGGCAGTGTATTATTATCGTTAGTTACTTTGATAATATTAAGCCTCTATTTAAAATGATTCCATTATATTAAAATCTATAAAATATAATCATTGTTATAGTTAGTTGAAAATTTAGAGTACAGGGAGTCCTCAATTCAAACAGGTTTTAATTTTCATTCAAACAGAATTTTTAATAAAATTTTCCATGGACACAATACTATTTATAGTATTTGATGATTAGGTAACCAAATTTCTAAGTTAATTTTATTTTCAGTCCACAATATTGATAGCTTTTCCATATTAGAAAAACACTTCATCTTTCAATTATTATACAGAGTTGAATTCATGAAGGATTCAGCTTAAACTCTTTATGAATTTTAAGACATGAAAATAAAGTTAGAATTTTAAAACAAGGACTCATGCTGAATCCTTCATTTTTTAAAATTCTAGCCTTGTCTTTAATAATGCTATTAATTATTGAATGATTTAGTCTATACATATAACACAATCTGTATTGGCCTTTCTCTGATTGTTTTATTATGTCTATTTTCACTTCTAATAATACAGCATCTCTTTTTTTTCATTATGATAAACTTTGCATTTTTCTTCTTCTGCACTATTGTAAGACAATTGCACTCAAAACTAGCACAAGACTACAGAAATTACTTTATTTTGACTAACATTTTCAACCCTCCTTCGGAGTCATCATCAGGTTTAATACTAACTTTTTACTTGTAAAAAGTTAGCATTTAGTATTAAACCTGATGATGACCCCGAAGGAGGGTTGAAAAACATTTGTCAAAATAAAGTAATTTCTGTAGTCTTGTGCTAGTTTTTGAGTGTAATTGTCTTATGATAAACTATCATTCATCCCAATATTACTAGCACTATGGCAGGAAAAATAGGACTTATGAACTATGAGGTGGCAAATATTTGTGATGAGATCTGGATCGCATTGGTTCTTTGGCAAGTGTTGTAACAAAAATCTATATAATAATAGGCATGCTGGTTCCTGCTTGATTGAGGGATATAAGGCTTTAAAGTCAAAAACTTTCATTACTTGCACTGGTAAGAGTCCTATTTCTAGAAGACTATCTATTAGGTCTTTAGATGAGGTTGTGGTCAATTCATAACCTTTCAATTTATTATAGCACCATTTAGCCAATCTTTATTCTAAATAATAGGTCGGAGCCTAAAATTTTTCTACCACTGGTCTTGCTTCTAATGGGTGTTTATGTCTTTTGATAAAGGCAAATAATCTCGGGGGTCTAGGTGATTTAACCCAAGCTCCTTTTAAGAAACATGGAAGTTGATTATCCCTTAATATTGCAAAGTCGCGGATTAGTGCGAAGGCAATACTCTCTACTTATCAGCTAAACCTAACGGCTAGCGACTCTGCAAATTCCAGAGTTCTGCCTGAGCTCAGGTCTTTAACTAAGTTCTAACTTAATACTAAGTAATTATAAACAATCTAACACAAAGTAACGTCGAACTGACGAAACGAAACTAAATATCGGAACTTACACTG